>VDFB02086081.1:153449447-153492252 GCA_007258455.2 Sequoia sempervirens | reverse complement strand
AAATCTAATGGTCAAATCAGCTAATCTCCTTTAAATTAATCAAATCCTAATTAATCTTAGTCTTAATCTATCAAATCCTCTAGATTTTGCAACTTGCACATGAAAATCAATTTAATTAATTTATAAATCATCTATTTTCATTCAAAAAAAGGAATCAAAGATGGAATATCCTCAAATTTGAAATCTCCCCCCAAAAGGTCTTGTCCTCCAAACATGGCATTTAACATCTCTTACAAGTCCTTTTCTTGAGCCATGTGACATTAACTTCACCTTTCACCTCATCCTTCAAGCCATCTTTTGAATTTGAATCTCCCCCCTCTTTGCACATTCTCCAAAATGTGCTCAAGCTTCCTCCATTCACATCTTGACAAGTGGCACTTGCTCATTGGATGTTGAATGATCCCACATTCATCCATTTTGCTCATTCCTTTATCTTGTTCTTCTATTTATAGAAGGCTTATATTTGTATTTTGCATGCACAATTTGAGCAAAGTTATTATACTCAAATCCATAGCAATTCTCATCCATTTTTATCCAATCTTAGCTAGGTTATGCAAATTTTCATCTTGGAACATACTTTAATCATCAACAAAGTGGATCACTCTTTATCACCAATCAACAAAGCTTACATAGGAGTTAGGAAAGGGCCAATTTCCACATCAAATTGGTACCAACTCCCCCAAGAGATTTAGATTTTTCTTTGTATTTGAATATGATTTAATATCTTTGGTGTATGCTTGTTTGTGTTCTTCATTTCATTCCTTTTCCTTTACAATTCAAATGGATTTCTTGGGGAATCATAATACTAGCTTGCATTTGATCTAATATGATGTTTGTTTCTTGTGTTTGTGTAGGTTGGGAATCTTAGTTCACAACTTCCTTATGGGTCTGAAACCCTCATTGATGTAAATATTATGCATGCATAAGGCAGGATCAATACCTCTCATATCACTATAATCCCATGCAAAAGTTGTTGCATGTGCCTGTAGCACAATATGCAAGGATTTTTATTGTTCATTAATCAATTCATTATTAAGATTCAACATCTTTCCAATATTTAACTCTAATTGTATAGACATGTCTTATACATAGGATAGATCAAGGATGGGTATGATTGGAAAGTATTGCTGGGGTAACAAAGTATGAATTATTTAGGATACTTCTTGTGAAGAACTGGTAGGGTCCAAAGGATCTTGTAAACAAGATAAGCAACCCTGTTGCTATGGGTGTCTCCCACAATCATTTTGTATAATATGAGCTATCAATTCATCCACATCTTGAATATCCAACAGAGGACTATGCTCTATGGTCATTAAGGTTTGTAATGAATAGTTGTCTTCATCATCTAAGTTTGGCCAAATGGTCTATTCAAGGTCTTGATGTGGTTTTGTTGGTGGATAAAGTACTAGATCCTTAGTTATAGCTCCATTGGATATGATCATTTTTCCTGATCTACAGCCTATGAAGGCATCTATTGTGGCTATCCAAGGTATTCCTAGGATCAATGGATAACCAACAAGATTGACTTTGGGCTGAAGAACTATAAAGTCAATAGGGTAATCCTAGGAATCTAATGCAATGACTAGGTCTTCAATGACTCCTTTAGGCATAACTATAGACCTATCAGCTAATTGTAAAACTATCTGAGTAAGCCTAAGATTGGGTAACTATAGTAGTTGCATTGTATCTTTGGTCATTAAATTAATTGCAGCACTCAAGTCTATCAAAGTATTCTTAATAAGAGTCCCATTGATCTTAGCATCCAAAAATGGACTACCAAGGTCAGTATACTTAGGGATGGTAATATTCCCCAACATGATATCTACAAGATTACCTAGAACATGTACTATTTGTGGGGCGTTTCTCTTCCTTCCTAGTTTCTTTAGAGAATGATCCTTAATAGTTTTAATATAGATGGGAATATATTTGATAGATTGGATTAAGGGGATTTTAGTACTGACATCCTTCAACTGGCCTAAAGATTTGTTTCAGCTTGTGTATGTTGCTGTTGGAAAGCCAATCATTCAGGGAATGGAGGCTTTAGATGTGATGTGGGTTGGAGCCCTAGATTAAATGGTTATTTGAGGCTTCCTTCATAGGCTCTTCATCTTCTAATTTAGTAATTTTAGGAGATGAAGGCCTTGGAAGCTGCTTCCCTGATCTAATATGGTCGCTCACCTCTACCCCATATGTGGGATATTGGGCAACTTCATTAGTATAAGCCTATTGAATAGGCTTAGTGTTAGGGTTAGGTGTAGGTTGGGCAGGTATTTGAGATGGTTTAGGTGGCTGAGACTAAGGATTTGATGGAGGCATTAGAGTTTGCTGCTGAGGTGGAGGAGGAGGTAGCATAGGTTGCTAGTAATAAATATTTTGTTGCCATTGCTAGCCTTTCTGCCACTGAGGCTGCCATTGAGTCTATTAGGTTGGCCATTATGGATTGTAGTTGGAACCCTAAAAGTTTGTGGCCATGGATTTGGCTACTAGTTCCAATTTGATTGAACTAGTGGCCATGGTTCAAAATTTTGCCACTAGTTTTGATTTGCTTGGCAGGGTTGGGTATTCTAAGAAGGAAAGTTTTGATTTCCAGAAGGGAAAGATGGATTCAAAGAAAGGGAGTCTAGTGGAATAACTTGTCTTTATTTCCATGGATTTCATTGTGCTATGTAGAAATTTTTTCCATCATCTCCTTCTATTGGCTGGAAATTTGGTTTTTTAACTTTTTCTTACTATATATTGGTCACTCCCTTGCACTTACAACTGGCCTTCCTTTGCCTACAGTTAAGACAATACCCAGTGAGCAAAGCTTCTACTTCCTCCTACTTTTTCTTGATATGGATTGTGTCCAACTATGTTTCTAGATGACTGATTATATCTTGCTTCATATTAGACAATAAATTTCTAATTTCAACCTTAGAAAGGTCCCCATTAGAGGACTTATTTGTGATGGATGACCTTTCTCCTCTTGGCTTCCTAGAAAGAGTCCTAGAATAATTCCTACATATTTTCAAAATTTCTTCAAATGGTTCTTTAGAAATATCCCCTCCTCCAATAAGTTTGAGGGTGTCCAAATTGTCTTCATTAATTCCCTTAGAAATACCAACTTAAGGGATTCCTCTGACAATTTATGTTGGGGGTTCTTTTTCAAGGAAAATTGAAACCTTTCAATATAATATTCAAGTGGCTCATCCTCCTTTTGAGTCATTGATAAAATGCAATATCTTTTTTTCTCTAATCCTTTGCAATGGTCCTTGTACTTCTCCAAGAACTTTGTCTTCATTGTCTCCCAATCAGGCACAACATCCTTGCCAAGCCCCATAAGCCATCTAAGGGCAACATCCTTTAGAGTAGCCAAAAAAATCTTGAGTCTATGTGCATCAGTAGTGTAATCATAACTTCTACACATAACATCAAACTCAAAAAGGAAAGCATCTGGGTCCTCTGTTACCAAGCCATAAAATATTGGTAATGTTGATGGTGGTATATTCTTTAGCAGAGTGGCTCTTTCTTGATAAGTAATAGGAAACTCAAATGTTCCATGGTTTGGTTCCTTTGGTGGTGCATCTGCCATTGTTCAGAAGGTCCCTTCTGTAGTTGTGGGAGATGATGGCGAAGATAGAAGAGTAGTGTTTACTCTTTCAATAGTCTCAGTAATTTTAGAAAAATCACCAATATATTCTCTATCTTGAACTTCTAAAGGGATGAATCTTCCTTGGTTATCTCTCTTCCTTCGCATATGATAAATTTAACTTTGTATGGCCATGACCTACACAATGTTAGTAGCTTGATACATTGAAAAAGGTGGTCTCTAATTGTCCTAATGTTTAAAAAGGAAACTTTAACTTATGAACATTTAAGTATGAAATCTTGTAAATAATAGGTCCATGAGAATACAACCACCACTGGAAATAGTGACAAAAATGTAGAGGCAAACTAATGTGTTATGGACTTGGTAAATTTTACACAATTCAAGGATGTACCAAATTGAACAGTCCTCTTGACATTGCAAACCTACAATAAATTATCAACCAGGGTGCATAAAATTGTGATGGCACTCCACTATATGTGTCCTCACAGGCTTGTACTAACCTAGATTACCTTTTTCTAACTTATTGAAACTATTCTACTTGCTAGAATTAATAGAACTGTAAAAATAGTGAAAACAGTTATAGAACCTAGTGGCTACGGGTACCTACAACATAAGCTATAGGTGTTTGCTAACAATCCGTGAATGTAAAATCAATATGAAACTACTTAAAATTAATCCTAATCTATAGAGAACTATTTCCTATCGCTATTTGTGAACAAACACAACTTCTAACTTATACATAAATCATTTACTTGAAATGTATATATAAGATAAAGAAAATGGAATTAATGAAAGCATATAAATAACTGAAATGTAAATCAAGTGATGAATAGTACCTGAGTGGCTAGCTCAGAAGATTGCTTCACTTAACTAAAAACCAGATCTAGTTTAGATTCTCATACATCCATAAGTCATACAACACCATTCATTATACAACACCAGATATTAGATAGAATCATTCTTTAGATTTTATTCCATAACTTCATTGTAACAACATATCCTTGATTAATTGAAAACTACTAACTATTGAAAGTTTGTAAAAAAATTAACTAACTAATCTATGAGCTCATCACCCCACTTTATACAAAATGGGGAGAGTCTTATTCAAACTACTAACTAACAAACTAACAACAATAATAAATCTCAGTCCTAGATTCAAGGAGGTGAAATAATGATTTGACTTATTCTTCTAACTAACTGGAAAAAGAGACCTATTTAGATAAAGACAACTTGCATTTGAAACACATGGATAACTACCCAATATTTAAGAAGAAACAACTTCTAGCATTTATTCTTCTTTATTGATCACGTTCAACTCCATAGTTCCCTTTACTTGATCAACTCGAACTCATTAATCCCTTGCTCTGCAACTTGGTACTTGTTATAAATACTCCCTCCTTTCCACCGCATGTTAAGCTACAAAAGAGTCTAGCCCATCCAACACATATATAACTAACTACCATAATCAAATCACAACATCCATTCACATACATATATACTCATTATTTAATCGAGGCAATTATACAAATAATTCACCATATTTCATTTTCACAAAATGGGTTCAAGGTGGAAAGGTATGTATAATAGGATAATATACTATGGAGATTTTGTCTAAGAGATACTTCAAAAGCATAAGTAGAGTGTCTTAAAAGTATATAAAAAGCAATAAAAAGATGCTAATAACTAGACTCATCAACCTTAGGGATAGAGAAGTGTTTTCTATGTGTGATATTGTATTCGATATGTGCTATACCCATGGAAATTTGGGGTGAATAGCCCTAGAACACAAACATTATGAAAATTATTTTGGAAATTTTCATACCAGCCCAAGTGTCTTTAGATTGTTTATAGTGTTTTCTATTTAGAATTTACCAAAATTAAATCCAAAATTAAGTCCAAAACATTCAACCTAGGTCAAAACAAGCTATTCACCACAACTGATTATCATTCACCATAATTACTATTTAGAAAACCACAAGAAATCTAGAAGACTATAACTATTACACAGAACACCGCAACTTCCATTCAAAATGACACAATTGCTTGTTGTTGAAAATTTTAGGGAAAACCGAGATAGTCCACTTTCTGATAAATTCCTGAGCATCATCTTGTCCTATGATTACAGACTTGCAATTACCAGACCTATCATTTTCAGCCCATCCACTACCCCATCCTTGCATTTGTTGCATTTTCCATAGGTCAAACATTAGGTCATCTCTTAGCTTGCATACACCTTGCTGTAGACTTTGGCTTTGAAAGTTTATTAGATTTTAAAGTAGTCCATAGGTTACAAAATTGAATTTATATTGACCTTTCTTTCCATCATTTTAGTCCTTTGTCATTTATGTTGGCTCCTCAACTCACAAGGCTAGTTTGAGACCACCTTTGTCAACTTGTCATTTTATTCATTACCATCCTTGAGGTCTTGATAAAATCAGATTCTCTCCTTGGCTATCCTAGTTTGATTAGTAACCTTACCTTAGACTTACCATAAGGTGCTTAGTTGTCATAATCTTAGTCATCATTCTAGGTCATATTACCACTTTAAGCACCCATCATCCTCCACATTTGCATTACATTTGGAATACCTTAGTCTTATACATACTAAAGGTATTGATCTCATTGTGACATTATCTTATTGACATCTTGACTATTGCCACTTTGGCTCCTTATCTTGGTATTATCCTTAGACATTACCTTGCATACCTTAGACATTCCATAAATTTAGTTCATTGTGTCACTATTGACATCTTGACCATTTTCACTTTGATTCTTTATCTTGGTATCATCCTTAGACATCATTTATACCTTCAAAAATCCAAAAAAATATAGTCATATTGCATATCATAGATTTTGACCTCATTGTGACACTATCCTATTGAAATATTGACATCTTGTCACTTTGAATTGTTATCTTGGTGCCCTCATTAGACATACCTTATACTTTGAAAAATCCAAAAAAAATATAGTTGCATAGTCATACGCTATCCATAATCATCCCTTTACATTACCATACCTTTGACATCATACCCCATTCACCTCCACCTTTTGCAAGTCTTTTTATGTTTGAAACAAGGTTGCAAAAGAAACAAAAAGAGATGGACTTCCCCCAAGATGATTAGTTTGTGAACCCCTTTGGCAATTCTTCCCATGGGGTACCTAGACTACAAAAGTCATTTCCCAATCCATTTGAAAAAATTATGATTAGAGACAAAGAAGGATGTGTCACTGTAGAGGAAGTATAGGCTACTACGCAAGATTTTGAAATAACTTCTTTTGTGGATGAGATAGTAGCATTATACATTTCCTAGCTAAACTATTATCAGAAGGAGCCACATTGCCCCATGGTTTTGACACCAATAAACTACAAGCAATGCCTACCCCAAACCAAAAAAATCAAGGATTTAATGCCTCTACTTCTAGTGGTTCCATCCCACAAGTCAATACTTCCATACCATAAAGAGGATACACACAAGAATCAACTACAATCCATACATCGCCATTTGGCACCCAAAAAATGAAACAAGGAATGGCACAATCCATGACGCACCCCTTTAGCATATCGTTCAATCCATTTTTCACATCTAAAGGGGCATCATCTTCCAATCCATTTGTCATGGACCTAAACAAGACAAGAAAAAGACCTAAGATTGTTGTTAATGGTCCTAAAACTACCATATCAAATGCTATACCAAACATGGGGGCCTCTCAACATACCATTACATCATAACAAGGGCCTACTCCTAATATGAACATGCAACACAATACCCAAGGGTCCACTCCAAACAACACAAGATCCTTTCAGACAACATGGAAATCAAATATTGCATGGTAACACTTTTGCAAGCTCATGGAAAACCCAATCCAATCCCACTTACACAAATCAAATTCCAACTTTCAACCAAAATGCTCAAAACCAAGTACGACCTTTCACCCCTCATATGCAGAACCAAAATCCATCATATACATACATGTCCAATCAAAATCCGTTTCACAACATTGGGTTGAAAAATTACAACACGAACCATTATCACAATACACAAGACATGTCATTGACCCAATTGGATGTCCTAGCAACTCAAATTATTTCCTTGCAATAAAAAATGGAAAAAATACAAGTCTCAAATAAGAAAACTTATTCCACAAAAGGCTTATGTCCATATCCATTTGATAAGATTCTATACATGCCTCTCTTCCCACATGGCTACATCATGCCTAAATTTCCTAAGTATAGAGGGAAGGGAACACCTATCCAACATGTGAGAGAGTTTTCTATATCTTTCATATACATTGCATATGAACCCATATATGTAATGAGACTATTCCCATGAAGTCTTATAGGACAAGCACTCAAGTGGTTTTCACACCTACCAACTAGCATATGAACACGGGGAGACTTGGCTAACTAATTTGTAGAACATTTTTCATTGAACATTGATAATGAGAAAAAATGCTACCTTATGTCATACCACACAAGAAGAGGGTGAATTTTTTTTGATATTCTTCCAATGATGGAGGGGTTTAGCTAGCAGGTGTGCCGTTGAAATACTTGAAAAAAAAAAGTTGTCATGTTTGTGGAGAACCTCAATTCTAACTTAAAACATGAGTTGCAAAAGTAATGTTGTGCCTCGTTTTCAAAACTAGTAGAGAAAGGAATTATCCTTGAAAAAAACTTATTGACAAAGGAGAGATCAAAACCTTCAACAAGAACATGACTACCCAAAACACTTCCAATGACAAAAAAAAATATTGGTCTCACAACAAGAATATGACCAATGATAGAATAGTTGATGCCAAGATGGTACACACAAGACCTACCAATACACTAAAGGGACCTAATACAACCAACAACCTACCATGTGCTCCCAATAACATAGCCAATGTCATCTAAACCACACAAGAACAAATATTCCAAAATAATTTTCTAATGAGATGAAAATATACTCCCTTAGGGGAGCCAATCAAATCCATCTTTAAACAACTCTTGCAACACAATGCCATAACACTTCCTGATGTGAAGCCATATGACCTAGGGTAGTTCAAACCTTCTTGGTGGGATGACAATTCATTTTGTGACTACCAGCGAGCTAAAGAACACCCAACGTCACAATGCATATGATTGAATAATATCATTCAAGACCCTATTGATAATGACACCATAGAAGTCAATGGAAAACAACAAAAAACCTCCAATAGTGACCATAAAGTGTTTACAGATCCTTTACATGACCATGGAAAAGGAAAGGCTTCCAGTTCAGGTAATAAGACCAACAATTCTCCCAATTACAATAATGGAAAATATGACTATACCACCATAATAAATCACATTCACACTGTCGACTATTATCTCAATACCATTACCATCAAGAAACTACCAGAATGTGCTATTAATACTCATCAAACTAAGGTGACTGTCCAAGGCCATCCCCAAAACAACAACAAAAACTAAAGTCCAAGTACAATCTACTTGACCATTTGCGGAAGACACCCGTGCAAATATCTATCCTTGAGTTGTTACGTATATCACCTGAACATAGAGCCATTCTTGAAAAAGCCTTATAAGAAACTACCATACCCACTAACCTTGATGTTAATCACTTATAGGAGATGGTGGGCTACTTGGCTAATTCCCATAATGTTACTTTCTCTGACAAATACTATTCTACCCAAAAGGCTAATCACAATGACCCCTTGCATCTCGAAGTCTTCATCAACAAACATAAAGTCAGACAAGTATTAGTAGATGGTGGAGCAAGGTTAAACATTTATACCCTCAAACTGTGCCTTAGGATTATTTGAAGCATGTGTAGACACAACCAAAAACATTGTTATCAAAGCATATGATGATGAAGAATGCTCTTCCAAGGGTATTATTACATTACCAATCAAAGTTGGACCTATTGTCATGGACACTACATTCCAAGTCTTGGATCTTAACCTCCCATACAACCTCCTCCTAGGCCAATCATGGATCCACACCATGAGGGTCATACCATCTACATACCATCAATGCCTTAAGTTTCCACACAAAGGCACTAAAAATACAATCTTTGGTGATCCTAATCCCTTTTATTATTGTAGTAACTTGAGAGAGACCACTCAATTCCAAGTTCTTGTCAATAAGGAAGCTTCATCCTCCACTTCGTCACACTACATTGATTCATCGTCATTGACCAAGTCATCCACTCCATTTATTACACCACCAAACCCCAAGGTCCAAGTCAATGATGTGGGATGTGGGGAATACCGTATGGATAATTTACTAACAAACAACAATGCTAATATTGCTGAGAAGGTTCAAGCTTCCAACAATGGTATCAAAGACAACTTTGGAAGGAATGCAAACAAATGAATATGATTGGATTGAAACTTTTGGATCTTGATGATACATCCGCCTTTACCCTATCCGCTTTCTACTAAATCCTTTCATGTCCATGACAAACCCCATGTTTGACCAAGATATCTATGCATAATCCACTCTTTGAAAGCAAATCCCTTTGAGGATATCCAACCATCAACCCTTCCATCTCACCCACCCTCGATAGGATATGCATCTCCTATTGTTTCTACTAAGCTATCTTCTAAGTCATTAAGGGTGTGCAAGCTTCCTTTGATGTGCCATTAGCAAGCATTTCAAAAGGATAGTCCCAAAGTCTCCATTACTACACGGCATCGCTGCTCTCTATTCAACAACTAAACATTTTGTCACTCCACCCCACTTCATCCATCTCACTCACATCCATCTACATCATAGACATGGATCAACTAGTCATATCTCTTCAAGAAAAGAAATAAAGGAAAATTCCCAATGAAAGAGCTATCTTTAAAAGGATATCAAGAATCAAAAGACACAATGAAAAGAAAGAAGCAAAGACAAGTCCTCTAGTCAAAAAATCAAAAGTTATTAGAAAAAATAAAATGAAAGTAAAAATGAAGGTAAGCAAAGTTGATCTCCAGAATCATGCTTGTCTATTAAAATCAAAATTCTCTAGGTCAAAATCAAAAGTTATTAGAAAATAAAAAATGAAAGTAAAAAATGAAGGTGAAAGTTGATCTCCCAATCATGCTTCTCCAATAAAAAATCACCAAGGCATCTTGTTCATCGTGAGCAAAAGTTAAATAAATACTTCCTTTTTGATCCAATGTTTCCACTTCACATCCCTACCACTCATTCCATACATCCCATTCAATCTGTTCATATTCACACATTCATCATATCATTCCACCTGAGAGAAAAAAGTTAAATAAGAACAAGACAAGTCCTCTAGTCAAAATCAAAAGTTATTAGAAAAAAAAAATGAAAGTAAAAAATGAAGGAAAGCAAAAGTTGATCTCCAATCATGCTTCTCCATTAAAAATCACCAAGGCCATCTATCCGAGCAAAAATTTAAATAAGGACTTTTTTGATCCAATGTTTCCATCGTTATCGCTACCACTCATTCCATACATCCCATTCAATCTATCCATATTCACACATTCATCATATTGTTCCACCTCCATTGGCAATTTCTTTCAATGTATCTTTGACAATGACCCCTTCATGTTCTCTAGCTCATTGGTCACCCAAGCTCCTTGTCATCTGAAGCCTAATGGCCCATGTAGTGTGCACATTAGGGATCATACCATAGCCTCCTTCATTTGTTGCATCTATCATCCTTAATATTTTCCACTTGCACTCCTCATGCAAATCAGGCCATTTTGTCTAGCATGGTCATCCAAACAAGGTCAATGCATCATCATGACAGTTTACGAATTAGGGGCTTATCAGTTCTACACTTAGCTTTAAAGAGCTCTTGTCATAACCATAAAAATACAAATAAAATAAAATAAATAAAATCATTACCTTGATGAAAACCTAGCAAACAGGCATCTTGGTGACAACAAAAATAAAAATAAAAAAAAATAGTAAAGAGAAATAATCCATCCAACAGTGAAAACCACTTCAGCGGTGCTTTGGATAAGTACCATGGTGAAAACCTGGCAAACGGGCACCATGTGTAGTTGACTTTTCTCTATTGTCTACCATCATTCCAATCTAACTTTTCCTATCATTTGCTCTTCCCATGTCATCCATAATAATGTGTCGTTTTCCTTTCTGTAAACCATAATGATTGACATTTTGCATCTTTTCACCTTTCATATCTACTTTCCATAACACCCATCTTAATCCACCCCTAATAAATTGGTCTTATACCCGACTATGGGAAAATATTTGATCTACGTCATCCTTGGATCCTATACTCACTATTGAGAGGCCACTATATCAAACAAATAAAAAAATCACAAAACAACAAAAAGACAAAGAAATTAAATATTTCAAAAAGACAAAAAATCATAAAACCAAAAAAATCAAAACATGTCAAAACACAAAAACATCCAAATAAATATCAAAAATTCCAAAAATAGAGCCAAATTCAGTCCTATCAATCTAAGTCCAGTCGAACTACGTTTCCTCTATGATTAAACATAGGCAAGGCCATTTTTCGATGAGCCCCTAAGGCCACCTAGGTCAATCCTTTAGGGTTTATCGAGTCAGTCACAATAAATAAAATATTTTGAACTTGGACACAAATCGACATCAAAACAAGTCACACATCAACAAGACAAACAACCCAAAAAAATCTCAAAGTCAACTTAGTCAATTGTCAAAACTATCAAATGTTGAATCAACCTCAAACATCAAACCAATCAATCACTTGTCTTATACAGGATGTGTCCTTCCTGTAATTTAGACATCATCATTAATCAAACTTTGTCATTTGGCTTATACAGGTGGTCACATGATCGAAACTAGACTTGAAATCTTGTATGACATGTTTCCTCTCCTAAAATCATTCCTTGTCAAAACAATTAACCTATCAATCACCTAGTTAGTCAAAAATTTGCAAAACAATTATTGGCAAGCACTTTGAATGGATGTTGACTATGTTGGGCTACTTTGTCTTATCTTTTTGATTTATCTTTTGAGTTATGTTACTAGCTCTCTCAAGGATTTCCCATGAAGGATTTAGAGGGGCCAAGATGTCTCATGAATCTTTTATATTGATTGTTGTTTGTGGATTGTCTTGGTAAAAAGACTGGGGCAACTTTTCCTTTAGTATGAGTCAGGACATTCCCTGTCTACAACTATCTATTTTGTAAGTGGATGACCTTGCACACCTTGGTGTATGTCATACCATGGTGTTTTTTGTCCATTTGTGTCATTTTACCACCCAATGATGATTAATGCAAAGCCTTGCATAAGAAAAATATACATCTTTAAGTTTTCTCCACTAACGCCCTGCTAACATCCATATTTGCCACACTAACATTTATTCTACCTGCATCTTGACAGTGTCCCGTGACACAAAAATGTATCCTGCATACATAAGCAATGTTAGGAAACATTCTAGATATCATTATCATATTAGGCATCATCAATTTAGGTCATTTATATTTTCATGAGAAAATAAAAAAATATAGATTGTATCCATACAGTATTGTAATTCCATTACACCATAACATATTAAGCATGTCATTACATTTACATCACATCATAATCATAACATTCTCATTTATCACATTGCAACCTACATGAAAACATTGCATATTCATCACATATACATTGCATTGCATAACACACCACATTGCATTGCATAATCATATCATATCGTTTTGACAACCATCATAATGCATTCACATAAAATTCATAATCATCACATTTGCATCCATAATCATAACATTAAATGCATCCATTTATCATCTAAACATCATAAGATATATATTACATTAACATATACCATCATCACATGATCACATAAAAATGCATAAACATTAAAAAGATAATCGTCCATCACATAACATAGAAATTCCAATCATAAATCACCACCAAAATCATATCATATATATCGCTCAAAATGTGTCATAGTAGAATGCTAAGATGTATCATATATAACAAAATAGAGCTCACAGGCTCAATGGGTCAAAATACAAATGTCCAAATACATATGTCAAAATAGCCTCTATCCAGAACTACCCTCATCCCGTCCTAGCGACCACCATTGTGATGGCATACTCTCTTATTAAGGTGATCCTGATGACCAATGGTTTGATTGTGGCTTGTCAAATCGACTTGTCAGTGTTAGCCCTGACACCCCGTAGGTTCTCTATGACTTGTTGTGTGAGTGTCTGCTATGAGACCTACCATTGATCAAGGCCTCAGATGCACTCAGTTCTCTGTACTATGGTGTAACCTCAGCCTCATATAGGTTTCTATAATACTGCTCTTGTTTTCCTACTCTTAGTAGTGTTGTAGTTGTACATGCACTTGATCCACTAAGGGTGGAAGTAAACTCTATAATCCACTACTCCGCATCCTATCTCTTGATCATGGTTCTGTCTCTCACTCTCTATATATAGAGTATCTTTCTCAACCCTCAATCCATCTCTCTTTGTCCTCAATTCTCCCACCTTGACCTCTAGTGCCTGGATTCTAGTAGATTCTTGCTCTAGCCATGTCTATAAATACACTATCCACTAATCAACTAGACCATCTCCTCCTCTGACTCCCACCTCCTCCAATCCCTCCTTCACATCAACCCCATAACAAATTCTCTCTTAGAGGACCCACTCTACCTCCCATTTCTTCCTCCTCCCATCACTCCTCTTGGCGCTCCTCCTCAATCTTGACATCCTCCATCTCTACCTTTTGATGACCCACCTCGAGGTTCAATATCTCCTCATGATAGTCCTCCTCTGCCACCCTCTCCTCGACTACCCTCTCATCCTCACCCTCCTCATGGATCGGTGACAATGGCATCACCACCTGATTTCTCCTTGCCCTCCTCCTCCTATCTTGACCTCCTGCTCTCCCTCCATCTCCCTATCCTCCCTTCCATCCTCTATCCCATCTCTGGCCTCATGGATCCCTACCTTCACACTCTACTTTTGTTGGATAATCTAGATCTATGTATGGAACTCTAGTGAGTACCCCACCATGTTTCAGACTCTACAGTAGTACTTGAATCTGCTACACCACCCCTCCAAGCCCACTACACTAGCTATAGTGCATCTATCACCTGCTTGGTTGTAACCAATGGTATCACCTATCCCCATGGATGCACCTCCTATGAGAAGTGTGTGAACTTTGTTGTCCCTCGAGGAACATCCTGTATTTCTCAAAATTGTCTCCTAACCCACTCTAGTAGATACTACTCGATAATATGTTGGGATTGTACTATGTGACCAATCAAATATCTCACTTGTCAGCACCATGGTAGGTGTTGATCCTCATCATCCCACTACTAAAAATCTCTGTAGGGCCTCCAAACAAAGTTGGCCAATATATCTATACCATGCCTCCAATATCTTGTATCCTCAACATGGTTCTAAGTGACAACACCACCATACAAATAATCATATGCCATCCCATCTCCAAGAAAATGCCCCACTGTCAGACGAAACATTGCAATGTGCTCCCATGCCCACACCATCAGCAATTCCACCCCACAATTCATGCTTTGACCATCCCAATAGGTGATATCATGCAGCTAAAAATAAAAGCATAGCCAATAGACATGGTCCCCATGCATACACTATCCCATCCTGCATCATGCCTACTAATATCTCCCCCCATCCAACAAGAAATCCATGTCCCCTATGGTCTGGAATAACAACACCGACTATCAATGTACACAAGACACAATCATATCTATCATATCGCTTTGCTAGAGTATCCCATCTAATCTCATAACCCTAAATATTGAGCTATGACACATCCTCATAATCATAATGGTCATATAGAGCCTACAATCCTCATATAGGATCATATGTCCACCACTCCCCTCGAATTGGTAGTTGAAGTATCCTATATACATCCTCCAGCA
This sequence comes from Sequoia sempervirens, assembly GCA_007258455.2. Taxonomy (NCBI): domain Eukaryota; kingdom Viridiplantae; phylum Streptophyta; class Pinopsida; order Cupressales; family Cupressaceae; genus Sequoia; species Sequoia sempervirens. The sequence continues at coordinate 153,476,799 of VDFB02086081.1, read as the reverse complement.
TCACAGTAGCCTCCCCAATCAGCAAGTGAAATGAATAGGTCTTAGAGTGCCATTTATTTGCAAGCACTGTCAACAACCCTTAGTTTTCCCTAATGATGGGCATATAAGTGATGTGGTACAATCCTAAATCCATTAGTACACACTCTTCAGCAATGGATAATGGATCGTGTAGCTGAAAAGTCACTAGTCACATCTCTCGAGTGTAGATAGGGGCAAGAACAACCTATGGTCATAGGTAATAGTCATTACATCAATCTAAAACCATAATTAGACCTATTGGACCTAACTTGGACAAGTCATTTTTTCCTAAACTGGGGTAAAATTTTAATTAGTTAGTTGCATCGTTATGCTTAGCACATGTGTCACAGAATACAACTGTGTCACTAATCTTGCATATGCATTGCACAACTGTAATTGCATCGCATGCCTCAACTAATGCATCACCAGGGTCTATTGTGGTCAACCCCTAGTTAGTTGCATCATTTCCCCTTCACATGTGTCATCCCCCCCAGCATACACGTAATTTGTCGATTGTGTCATTCCTGCTCATAGGAAGCAAATGCAACACACTTTGTAGTTGTGCCACACCACAACTGATCCCCCATTGTACCCTAGCAATTGCATTGCAATGAGGCGATTATGGTGAACCGTAGTCACCTACATCACTCATGAACGCAATTGCGGTGGATAGTGTTCACCGCAATTGTCTGCTAAAAATTCCTAGCTCTAAAAAGCATGAAAAACAAAAAAATGACAAGGTGGATTTGGAGTACTTATCGAGTCTCTTGCTCCCTCAAGCCGACAGAAGGTGCAAATGCGATATCCTTAGTGTGTGGAGTGCGGAATGGGAAATATCTTCTTAACTTTTCTCTCCTTAGAGCTATCCAATTGCCAACTTTGACATGCACAAATGAGCAAATTTCTTAATCAAATGCATATTTATGGGCAATCAAACTAAGGTTTTCTAGGGTTTGCACTAGGGACGTGTACTGGACCCATTATCTGCCAAATTCAAACTTAAATTTGACCATCCAAATGACCTCCAAAATCATTTCCGTCGCCACCATTGAACTCCTAGCTATCAAATTGACTTATCAGAACAATTTCTATTTTTTTAAAATTTTTTTTGAAAATTTGAATTTTTTTTCGAAGGGGCATAGATCCACCCTGCTTACACTAGGGTATGTTTTGACTAATTTTCTTTGACATAATGCGATAAACTGCAATATATCAAATAGGGGAAAAATGTAGACATTAAAAATTGTCCTAGAGCTGTGAAATCTAATTCTCCATCATTTCCCCCTTCATCCTTGATAATTAAATAATTTTGATTATTTAATTATTTCCTATTGCCACAAGTCTTCTATTAATTAAATAATTTTAATTATTTAGTTAATTCATTTATTTTCTTTTATTCCTCTTTTTATTACTTAAATAAAATTTATTTATTTAATTGCGTCACTAATGTCCTTTTCTTCTATAATTAAATAAATTATTTATCATCTTTCCACTAAATTAAATAGTTATTTTGATTATTTAATTATTCATTTATCCTTTTCTTCCACAATTAAATAAATTTTATTTATTTAATTGCCTACTAATTTGCCATCTTCTTCTTATTTTGAATTAAATTAATATTTCATTCAAAAATTAGCTTGTCACATGTCCCACTTTTGAATTAAATTGTTATTTAATGAAAAAGTCAACCTTGTCACATGTCCTCTATAATTAAATAATGTTTTCATTATTTAATTATTAATTTTTCCTCTCCAAATGAATAATTTTATAATTATTTGAATTCTTCCTACAACCTCTTTTTTTGTGTTGACTTCATTATACATGCCAATCTTATCTCTTGACATCTGATTCATTTTCAACCCTTGATTGAATTATCTTATAATTGAATCTTAGCCATTGCTTTCTTGACATTGCCCTAATTTTTCCCTAACCCTATTCCATACTACAACTTTCATTCTTGACCATTAATTGACACATCTTATTGACATTCAATCTCAACCTTAATTCAAATTTTTCTTTTCTATAAAGGCCCTATCATTTTCATTTCATCATCTAGACATCTTATCTACATCTTGAGCTAATGCAAGTACATGATGTTAGTGTAAGACAACAATCTTCAACCTTTTTCTAGGCATTATCATAGGCTACTAGTGCATACTCAAATATGAGGGCATCAAGTACCTTTCAAGAAAAATGGAGAAGGGCAATGGAGGTGAAGCAATGATGGCATGAAGACTTTATGGTGATATTGTTTTATATTTCATGTTTTCATGATTTTTTGTTCTCTATTGTTGGTTTAGGGAACCATCAAACTCCCAAAGAGACACATAGTGGCGGAAGTCAAAGGCAATATAGCAAGGTGAGAGGTAGAAGGTGGAACTACAAAGGAAGAAGAAGAAGGCCCTTGAGCAGACTTCTCCTCCTTTTTTCAAGCAGTAGAGGCAACCTTATGTTGTGCTATCATGGAAGCCTTAACTGAAATAACATAGGGAGAAGGATGATAGGTCACTTTCGGTGCTATACCACCATTCTTGTATTTTATGTAAGTGTGATACAACAGGTTTGTCCTGGGAGGGAATAGACCAATTTAGGGGTAGGCTAGAAGTGATCAAGTGAGTAGCCTCCATAAACTATCATCAGTTTGTAACTGGTGTTGTGGACTACATGCATGAAACCCTCATGAGAGAACTTTAAGAATTTATGAATCACCGAGGGGACTGCATTCATGGAAACTTGCCAAGGAATGCCTAGCTTCACTATAAATAGGTTGGACCTTAGGATAATATCAAAGAGGGAATTCACAATCCTGGGCCTAACCAAGACTAATAGGGTGATAGAATTGATGGGAGGAACAAAAAGCCCATCATGCGTACATATAGTGCTTTAAGACTCAACATACCCATCTTTATGTAAGAAGTTTATTAACATGATCTCCTCTGTGATGACATTAACCCAACACGTAGATTCAACAAGAATGCTAGTCATGGTATTCCCGTTGATATGAGAGGGAATGTACAAAGGAGAGGGTTCTCTATTAGCATTCACTAGAAAATCCTATGAGTTATAGGTTATAATAGGAGACCCACTCATAGGCTGCACATACATGATGTGAAGATGCATGAAAGAATCCATCTCTTAAATACACTAGAAAGGAATTTCTCAGAAGTTCCCAAGGGTTTAACAATTAGACAGTGGCCTATTCTAGGTTTCACTTCACAACGTTTAGGGACTCATCTTAGCTACATCGCTAGGGGTCATATGTTGGGTTGCAAGGCTAGGAACCTTACAACGAACATACCTTATACAACACACTTAGAACATGAGAGAAAACTACTTAAACACTACAAAATAGAACTAGGATAGTTCACGTCAGGTTCACCAATATGTAGAGGAGGGGGGCCGACTATTCAATACCCCAAGTCATGGGAGGGTCTAGAACAATTAGCTACTTTGATATACCTCCCGCTAAGGGATTGTATAAGATAGGTTTGATGTTTTGAGAGGGTGAAAAAGAAGGGCAATTGATTTGCCTCTCTCCTTCTGTTAGCCTAAGAGGTTTAGGAAGTTAGGTGAGAAAATTGTTGATTTTGGATTATAACTAAAGCAACTCTCTGCCAGAGGACTCTAGCACAAAAGACAAATGACAACATGATGCATTTGCATCCTAGTTGAGCACTGGCGTTCATATAGATAGAAAGTGTAAAGTACAACTGAAACTTAGAAAGAACTTACTAACGACTTGACTAGTATAGTTTGATGGGATAACAAAAAGTAGAAAATAGCTAAATGACTAAAACAAAAAGAAGAATACTTTAATAATGCTAAAATAGAATTTGATAAGAGCAAAGGTGGTAGAAGTCCAACTTATGGTCAGTCCATCCTCTTGCAAGCTCCACATGAACGAAATTCCCACACACAATAGAACGAGGAAAAATGTTGGGGTTGTCTTGGGGCTTGTCATAGTCAAACCCCCATTTTGGTGTTTCCACCTCCACAAATAGCCAGAATAGCAACGATAGAGAAAGTATGATAAATAAATATATTGAAGTAGAAGTACTATGTGTTATGCTAACAACAATATTATATTAAAACAATACCATGATGCTAAGTGAATGGATATCATCTTCCCAACAAGATGCTCTCAAGGTACAAGGAGGAAGATGTGAGCTCACAAGCTTGTGAATTCCAACATTGTCATAATAACGAGAGGAGTAAAAGCAACAAAGTGTCAACTTGGAGCTTCAAAGATGGTGAAAAATGCTATGAATAAAGTGTGTAGAATGCTCAAGAAAATCAAGAAGTGTGAAGAAGATGAATTGAATGAATTAGATAGCCATTTGAAGATGAAGTGGGAGCCAAAGGAGTCGTTTAAGGTCAATCGAAAGGGTAGAGGCATTATGCTTCGTCACCAATGGAGAAGTGTAATGACTTTGTAGATTCCTGAGGTAGGAATCCTATCAGGATGGAAGTGTGCTATGTAGATGTCTGTGTGTCACACTCATGTCCCCAAAAAAATTCCCCCACTGAAAAAACAGATAGCTACCAAATGGATGGAGAGTGGACAAAGGACATGGAATAGAATCATCGGGTTTAATTTTTCTTAAGGGGTGTTAATGGGGAATTTGCAAGGGGTGAAAATTCATGCCATTAAATGATTCAATCCATGGGTAGGATAACTCTCCCAAATGTATATGAAATTGCAATAAGGGTAAAAAATAACCTTATTCAAGTTAGGAAAATTGCACCAAGATCCCCAATGCCCATTTTCCATGAAATGGGGCCATCATGCCTATGTAAATACTCCCCATAGTTGTTGTACTTGCTATGCTAGTAATCAATAATCAGTCATTGGCTCACAAAAATACCCTTCCAACATCATAATTTGAATTTCAAGAGACAAAATGCCTCATACAAATATTTGACAATGAAATACTAAATTTAAAGAGGAAAAAAAGTTCAAAATTTTTGACCATACCAACCTCCATATCAACCCCAATAGTAGTCAAATCTGTCATATAGGCCTCCATATCAACCAAACAATCAGGTCAAAGGAAAGCTCTTAATCCAAGGCCTTACCAAGCCTATAATCTGATCACTTCTAGCTCTTCCAAAGACCTTATACTTGTTCAAAGCAATATGGCACAAGATTAGTGGTATTTTCTATGTAATTGACCTCATAATCAAAACACATGCTAAAATTGATTGATAAACCAAGCTCTAATGGTGCAAAAAACTTCAAGTGTGTACCCAAATACAATCCCAAAAGCACTATTACATCAAGGTGAACCCCAAGAATAAAGACATAATGAAACAACTTTGATGAATTGATAAGGAGGGGAGTTTTGTGGGGTGATTAACCTTATTCATTAATTATATCCCACATAAGGGCTAAGAAGAGGGTTGTATATTTCAAATAACAAGTTGATAAGGGGCCTATTCAAGCTCCTCAAGTGAACCAAGGAGGTGTTGGTCCATCTAATGCATCAAATGTATAAAGTTTTCCAAGAAATCAAACTATGAAAGGAAAGGAGTGGCCAAAAACCCAATTGCCACCAATACAAGATAAAGGAGAAATTTTTATTCTTGAAGGACAAAAAAAGGTTAGTGCACTTAATTTCAATATTCTAAAGCATATGAAGAAGGCAAACATTATTATGTCAATGTGGGATTCATTATCCATGCCTAGGAAAAAGGACCTCCTACAAGTTGCTTTATCAAATTTAAATGAATCAAGTAAACCTTCTAAGGACCATCACAAATTTATACTCACCAATACATCCTAAGAAAAGTGTGAACAACAAGCCAAAGAGGTAAATCCACCACCTTTCTATGTTTCTTTAATCATTGGTAATAATTTAGTCTGTAATTGTATGATAGAATTGGTACATTGTAATAACCCATTTTAACTTTTACTTAATCATATGATTGTAAATGACATTTGAATATTTAATTTTAAAAAGACATAAATAAGTAGCTATTTTCAACCATAGAAACACATGTCTAATTAAAATGAGCCAAAGATTTATATATTCACTTTCAATGTCAATTAAAATATCCAAGTTGACTTGGTTCATAAGGCCACAAAGTCAATACAATATACAAACTTTACATCAAGGTTACATCATTGACCATGATAGTCTTGAAAAAATCCAAAGTTTCCTCATGACGCTTGCCTCCACTAGTGGATGAGAACATGGTTGAAGCACTTTACCACATAACCATGAAGCTTATGCTTCCCCAAAAGTATTACACAACCTTGCACGAAAATTTTAGCAACAAAACAATCTACAAAGTGGAATCTGGTGTGTGCCTGTATATCAACATGCATCTCTATCTATGAATTAGAAAAATGCAAGATCTATGCTAGGAATGGTAGAGAGTGTTATCACAAAGTCCATACATACATATGGGCTATACTCTTTGAACTCTATTTCAACACCCATCCCAAAAGGTGACTTTCAACAACATAGTTATTCCATAACATCTATCTACCCTCTAGCAAAATCTACCCTGAGGTGCTCCATAACATCTATCTACCCTCTAGCAACATCTACCCTGAGGTGCTCTAGTCTACTTAGGTGTTGTTCTACTCAATAAAGAGAATATTCTTTACACACATATCTATGGAAAATTAATTCAATCTACTTATTTCCTCATTTAATAAAATAAAAAAATGATTCAAATGGAACTGATCAATGCTTTATCCATTCACTTCATACACATGGTACATGATTACATTCAGCGTAAATCCTTATTTATTTAAGAATGAATTTAATAAGCAAGAAAAGAAGGTATGTCACAAGTATGTGTATGTACGTAGACGAAGGTCTATGTGCATACATATATATGTGCCAACTTAAGTTATGAATTTGTACATACATTCTAAAATAAAACCATTATATCGGATTGCTTCAGTTCCAAATAATGTTATAGAATTGTCATATCATTTGTCAGAAATACAAGAAGTAAAAGAACTAAGATCAAGTCTGTTTGAATAGTTTCCACATATTGATTTGTTGTTTGTAACAAAATAAAGTTGTTTGTAGGGGTTTACAAGTTTATATGCCATTAAGTTTCATTGACAGATTCAGGCTATCTAGTACTATATACAAAGGAACAAAATATCCATCATTTTGCTATTCAACATATAAATGATACTAATTTCCTCTATGCAATAAATGTATGGATCGACATGCTTGTCGATTTAAGACCAAAATAGTCATAAGAGTATTGAAACATTTTCATTATTTCTAGGGTTTTAGAAAAACCTGTGTTTCCTATTGAGGTCTACAAGAAAATAATAAATTATAAAAACACTTTTCATTCCAAATAATGACAAATAGTAAATCGATTGTTCATTTTACCATAAACAATAACATTGGATGATTCTTGATGAATTCCCTTTAATGGCATATATAGCTCGACATGCAATGTTCAACCTATGATTGATAACATGTGGCTAGTTGATCTTTTAGATCAATTCAAAAAATGCAAAGGTTGGAAAGATAAGTCTCTTCCTCATTCATTCAAGGCGAACGATGCAGACTTAATAAACAATAGTGATGGTTTGTATTGCTATGAGATTCTAAATAAATATACACACCCAAAGTGTGTAGCCTCCATCATTCAACCTAGCTAAATGAGATATTAAATACTATTAAAAAGAGTGACAGATGCAAGGATGGTGGTATACAGTCATTTCCCTAAAGGGAATGATCAAATATTTTACTTAACATTACTTTGAAATAATGCAATTTTCTACTAATCGGATTTAATCCGAATAGCCATAAAATGGCTTGGTAAACTCACATGCATGAGAATAAAGAAAGAGGTAAAAATATATGGCAATATTGGCTTGACTAAGCTCAACCAACATGCTAATAGGATAAAAAAGAATGCATAAACTAGAAGCATACATGGTCAGCTGAATAGACCCTGGTTTCATAAACAAAGGATGATCGATTTACATGAAATTGACTAAGCTCTAAGCCGAATACATTTGTAGAATTTTAATATTTAAGTAATGATTCCAATAGAATCGAAAAACTAAAAGAATATTGAAAGCCTTTTAAATAGAGATACTGAGAAATCAGGCATATATCTAAAACATAATATCGATTTACCTCAAAGTGGAGCTTTTTCCAAAGCTTTTTCTTCTAATTTTCCTCACAGCCGAGTCACTTGCATTCTTTGTCTTGGATACTTGTCACCACCACGTTTCGATGTTTTTTTAGTGATATCATTTCAATATGGAAAGATTTATCCCTCTTACATGTTCACTTGAATATGGGTTGTTTCTTTCATAATGGTCATTAATTTTTTTGCCCCACTATATCGAATTTTAATTACTTGGCCATAATTTGAATACAGGCCATGACCTTATGAGATCTTATGATTTCATTTGAATTCTATCAATATGATAGTAATAATTTCCGATTCCAAGTTCATTTTCCTTAAGGAATATAAATATATATATTATATATAAAAATATGTATTTTTATATTTATATATATTTGCACACACATGTACATTCTTAGATATATATATTTACATGTACATATATCAATGTTTAAATATGAATGAACCTTTTTTTTTCAAACAATAATGTTTAAATGAAGTGGTTTTTTCTTATCCTTTAAATAAGCCTTTTTGAAATACATACATTCATTTATGTGTCTAGTCATACTATCATTTTCTTTTAAATTCTCAAAACACAAGATCAAGATAGACAATTAAATAAGAATTTCATATGTATTACATTTCAAGAGTCTACCTTCTCAATCATCAATTCATTTCAAGTCAGATTAATATAATCTCCTATATGAATTTTTAAATCCAGTCATCATGCTATTTTGTGGTGTGTGCACCCATATTCCATCAAGCTTATTGTTTGATCTGGCTAAACGATCCTACTTCAACCGTGTTCTCGTCTTTCAACATGTTTCCCTACATTTGAAAACACTTGCACTTGCATAGTTCATCAGTAACATTTAATCATGATAAAATGATAAGATAATTCAAAAGATAACATAGTCAACAATGGTCAACTTCTTTCAAACTTTTCAAAAATACCAAATTTTCATTTAACATATTGAGTTTCCTCAATAATTCAATTTATCACATTATAATCTAGATGCAATAAAAATTGGGTTATCGTGTCCTTTCCCACTTGGAAGAGACATTGTCCCGATGTCTAGCTAGTCATAATTAAAGCATATATGTCTATTTCAACATCATATCATATAGTTCCAAGCAAAAACATTATATTATTTCAATCCAAAATTTTCAAACAAAATTATAAAAGTCTCTTTCTTAAGAAAGTAAATGTGGGAAGGAGCATTATATTTCTTCTGCATCCTCCCAAGTAGCATTTCTTTTGAATAATGGTCCCATTGGACCTTAAATTGAGCAATATCTTTGCTTATAACTTAACATTGTGTCTATCTAGGATTCTAATGGGTTCCACCAACACCACTCCTAGGTCCTGTACCTGCAAGGATTTATAATCAAGCACATGAGCTACATTAGGATGATATGAATTAATTAAAGAAACATGAAACACATTATGAAGTCAAGTCAAAGTAGGTGGTAGAGCAAGTCTATAAGCAACTAGGTTGATCGCTTCTAAGACTTCAAATGGTCCCACATATCTCAGGGCCAATTTGGAAGACTTTCAAAAGGAAATCAAACTTTTATGAGGCTCGACTCTTAAGAAAAATTTATCCCCTGCCGCAAAATTTCTAAGAGTTCTATTCTTGTTGGTATAACTCTTTTTTCGGTCTTCCCCCTCATTCAGTCTGCTCTTAATAACTCTCATTTTTTCTTCCATCTCCTCAAGCATTTCAGGTCCTATTATGATCATGTCTTCCAATCTATCCCAACTGATGGGTGGTTGACACTTTTTCCCATAAAGAGCTTCAAATGGTGCGATGCCTAGAGATGTGTGATAATAGTTATTGTAAGAAAACTCTACCAATGGTAAGTATTCTTCCCACTTATACTATTGGTCTTGTTGGGCTTAGGGAACACTGAGAGGGGGGGATGAATTAGTGTTCAACAAATCTAAACTTTAAATCCAGACCTTAAACCATTTACAACACAAACAAACATAAAGATGTAAGCACATGAACAAGATAATCAAAGCACCATAACACCAATATTTTTATGTGGAAAACTTGTTAGGGGGAAAACCATAGTGGAGATTAATCCACAATTTATATACTCTGTTAAAAGTATGAACAACAGGGAGTGCACATGCATTCAGGCACACTACCTAGATCTCACTACTCAGAATAAGGAAGGTTCACTGCCTTACAAAATTTTTGTGATTACAACAAAATGTTGAACTAAGAAAATAACATCTCCAAATTCCTGGATTTAGTTCCAATGAAGTTGAATAGACGATCTTCATGCCTTCTAACTGATTCTATATTTCTGCTATGCTCTTCTCTTCTCTATTTTTCTACCCTTCTAAAACTGTGCATAGATCGCTCAATCACCCTTCTAATACTCACAAAAACTTATGTTCTACTGTTCACACATTTACACACTTCCACACTTGCTTCTCATACCCAAAATGGATTACCAATCTCATATATATATCCACTAGCAAGAATTCAAACACTATATGTAGACTTCACACAAAATATAATATTCTCCACATGTCAGATCAAATCATGAACAATTTATAACGTGTAACCATACAAGACGGCCACAACATAGCTATGACCCAAAATAAAATTACCGAACATAGAAACATTTAAACAATCATCCCTTATACATCTGCAACACACTACATTGACTAGGTCAGCCACCATGAGCAAATAATCATAAAATCATTATGTCGGATCTCCTTACTCGTACACCGATTAATGCAACATCACAAAAATTACCAATAAGGTAACATACATGCTTAAAAACCTATCCTAGGGATCCAAAACACAAGATGATGATATGGTGAAGTATATAGATCAATATACTAACCAGATACCTTGTTCTTCATGGTCTTTGTCGGTAATACATTGTACTTAACTTTAACTACCAGTATGACTAGGTTCAGAGTTGCAGACCATAATAGTGATTTCAGTTGCCATCAATGACAACACTAGAAGCCATACCAATAATCTCCCCGAGCCATATGCCAACAATCTCCCATTTTGGAATTAATGGAAACACTTAGTGAAAAATGACTAAGTGTCAAAACCAGAGATACGTTGCCAAACTCCAAAATTTCAAAACACAACAAAACACTGCTCCCTCTTAGGATTTCAAGGAATTTTTCATTGCATTCTCTCCCCCTTTGACATCAATGACAAAAATTTACTGCTTTCCCTCCCCTTTTTCTAGTATTCTTACTGCAAGTTTCTTCCTTTTTGCTAAAAAAAATTTTTATTGCTCTCTTTCTCCCCCTTTCCTAAATAGAAATTTGATCAAAATTTGGAAAACTACAACTGTTGCACAAATCAGAAAATTATTTTATGCTTATCTTTCATCTCCCAAAGGAATCTCTTCCAAGCATCTACATCAATCCCAATAATTATTATTAGACTGTTATTTTTTGATGTTCGGTTGATGATCTGAATGAGGGATTCTAGAATTGTAATTTCTTCTTCCAACTTCTCTCCTTTCCTCAAGACTTCAATTAGCTGCTCCAATCTGCATTCAGTTTGATCCTTCACTTTCTAGAAAGTGTCCACAAGAGTGTTTCTGGAAAAGTGAATCTTTGTGTGCTCAACTTCAACTCATGAATTATTTTCTTTAATGCTCCATCCTGGTCTTGAAACATATTGTAGTCCTAACCAATTTTATTCAATTCACTTTCAATTTTCTCTAGCTTGTCTTTATATTTTCCAAGAACATGAGGCTAATGTAGACAATGATTGTAGATATTATTAGCTGAATTGATGCACTGCTTCAACACACTCATTTTCTTTTTTAGTTTTGTAAGGGATAGCCTGAACTACTCCTTCAAATGTAAAATTATTTCCTCCTCTTTCTTATCCTAAGAGTTAGAGGCCATAGCTTCCTTAATACACTCAATCAACTATTTAGGTAATACATTATGCAAAATTTCCAATTCAATGTTATTCTACACAAAGTATCTACCTAGAGTACTCTCAATCAGATCTTGCTCATATGAGGGTTGATCTAAGCAAATGTCAACAATATTTTGCATTCCATCATTCTCTTGAACTGTCTGCAGTATCTTTTTTTTGAATAAAGTGCCTTCTTCTTCATTTCCTTTAGCCATTATTTCATCCAGTTCAACTGATTCTAGTTCATCTCTTGGGGGTGTATTCATCAGAGTATTCATCAAGTATGTCCATAATTATATGTTCTTTCCCTTTTCCTTCAAATTTTGGAGACTTGAGTATTGGAGGAGTATCATTAGAAAAATCTATTGCTCTTTTTTGCTTCCTCTTTATCTTACCAAAAGATGATCCAACTTCAATTGTTTTTACCAGTTCAAGAGAGATACCAACTACTCCAAACTTTCCTAACAACTCTCTGAATAAATTTGCATAAGTTTTCTCACAATTTTCCAGAGTATTGAAATGCTTAAAAATTTTCTTATAGACCGGTTCACTCTCCTTCCATACAACATTATCATTTTGTGGCAAGAAATTTAGAAAATACATCATGATACATATGATCAAAGTGTCAAACCTAAAAGGATAATCTACATCCATTGTCAATTGCACCTTCTCCATTAGTTGATCTTTCAACAAACTACACAGGTCAAAGTCTTGGTCCTCCATTATCATCTTATGTGAGATGTAAACTACGCTTGCAGAGGTTGATCCTTCCCTATTTCTGAAGAATATTTTGTATGAAATTCCATATGTAATGAACCTTGTCAATGGATCTTTGATCGTCAAAATTACCAGAGCCCTCTAATCTCTTGTTACACCGGTTAGGGTTTCAAATTCCTTATTTTGAATCAACTTCTTCGAAATATCTCCAACATTGCATAACCTAGTTAAATTTCCAATCACTTCCTTCAAAATAAGATAGGATTTTTCCAAATTTAGAGTGTCATCATTCAATCTGCTCAAAATAAACCTAACCACTTCCGTGTTGTCAAAGTAAAGAAATTCATGTGAAATTTTCAATCTCCTATGTTTTGCTCCTTCAAGCCACTTCAATTTGTTGGTAGGAAACATATCTCTTACATCCCTAATCTTCCTGCTACTATATTCATCCAAACTCACAATTCCCTTGATTTGCTTCATTTTCTGTACCGAACAAGGCTTTTCTATTGAGCACAAATTTAGAAATTCTACAAGTGAATGGAATACCTGATGAATTCGCTACCGAATCAATTTGACTCATTCAAAATCCTACTCCAGAGGCTCTTTCACTATTCTTTTTCAATGTAAATTGACAAATGAGGGTTCTAAATATCTTTTTAACACCTAACCTTTTTACTGCAATAAATGCTCTACCCTAGGGGTTTTGGTTACACGACTCTTTCAAAAAGCAAGAGAAGAATCCATCTATAGACCTTAAAGATCTCAACTTACAAAACAAGCGATCATAAATACATTTGTTAGCTGATGGCACAACTACTGACAACTTCCTGTATTCCAGTGCCAACTACTGACAGGGGGCACAATATTTTACTTGAAAGACCCCCTAGGCCGATGGCCTAAAATCAATTTCTGAAGGAATTACCAGAGGTAGCTTCTAGTACAGGCTTACCATATTCACTCTTCTTTACCACGTTTTCTTCATCTGATCTCTTATCTCTTCCACAGTCACTTTTCCTTTTCTTTTGTCATCTTTCTGTGAAATTCTTCCTTGATATACCAGATCTCTTCTATCCATTTTTTTGTTCCTGCAGAATCTTGCAATGTGACCAAATCTGTTGTAATTGTAACACACTGGATTTCTTTGTCTAGGCCATTCATTCCATTGATTTCCTCTTAATCTTCACTATTTAGCAACATGTCCAAATCTTCCATAGGTGTAGCATTTAACATTCCTTATACTGACAACCATACTTCTACATTCAATTGATTTATGACCAAATTTTTTGCAACTAAAACATTGACCAGGCAATGATGGATTGCTTGAATTTAATTTTCTTATACATTGAGAAGCCATATGACCAAATTTATTACAAGCAAATTAGTAACCATTAAACTTCTGAGCATTGGGTTGTCTTACCGAATACCTTCTGCCTTTGTTCATCTGATTTCTTTGTATGGGATCCTTGTGTTCAGATTGAAGCTTTCTTCCTTCTCATATCCAAGACCTTGCTTATCATATTCATTCTTCTATCCTTTAGTCATCTCATCAATCTTAGCAAAACTAATCCTAAACTTCTCCTTGAATTCATTTGTAGTAGAGATTTCATCTCTGAGAATAAATATCTGTCTTTCAAGCTCTTGTTCATTACTTTTGGATTGTTGCAGTTCAATCTCCAGCTAAATGAATCCACTATTAACTCTATTGCATTCTTTGGATTTTTCTTTCAAATACTAAGTCATACTTTTCCCATTCTTCTTTCTTTTTTCAATCTCCTTAATTAGCTTCATTGCCACAAATTCCATCTCAAGCTTTAGAGTAGCATTGTCCCTAGCAAGATTTTCACATTATTCAGTTATTTATTTTAGGGTTTTATTTAGGTGAACATCTTCCAAGCTTTTATTTTCTTTCTATTTTAGCTAATCACAGAGTTCCTTCCTCTTTTCTCTTGATTCATTGATTTTATCCTTCAATGATTGAATGGATTTTTTAGCATCCACAATATTTTCTTTCAACTCCAAGACTTCTACTTTAGACTGATCAAGATCATCAAGTGCTACCATAACCTATTGTTGAAGACCACTAGAGTTCATTGTACTTCAAGATCCACCTCAACCTATTAGACTTCTGAAGAGGAACCTTCTTTGATACCAATTGTTGGACTCAGGGAACATTGAGAGGGGGGGTGAGTCAGTGTTCAAGAAATCTAAACTTTAAATCCAGACTTTAAACCATTTACAACACATAAACAAAAATAAAGATGCAAGCACATGAACAAAATAATCAAAGCACCATAACACCAATATTTTTATGTGGAAACCTTGTTAGGGGAAAAACCATGGTGGAGATTAATCCACAATTTATATACTCTATTAAAATTATGAACAAAAGGGAATGTACATGCATTTAGGCACACTGCCTAGAGCTCACTAATCAGAACAAGAAGGCTTACTACCTTAAAAAATGTTGAACTGAGAAAATAACATCTCTAAATGCCTAGATTCGGTTCAAATGAAGCTTAATAGATGATCTTCATCCCTTTTGATTGATTATGTATTTCTGCTATGCTATGCTCTGCTCTTCTATATTTTTCTGCCCTTCTAAAACTATGCGTAGATTGCTTAATCACCCTTCTAATACTCACACACATTTTTTCTACTCTTCACACATTCACACACTTCCACACTTGCTTCTCATACCCAAAATGAATTACCAATCTCATATATATATCCACTAGCAAGAATTCAAACACTATATGTCAGCTTCACACAAAATATAATATTCTCCACATGTCAGCTTAAATCATGAACAATTTATAACGTGTACCCATACAAGTCGGCCACAACATAGCTGGGAGCCAAAATAAAATTCCCAAAGATAGAAACAATTAAACAATCATCCCTTATACATCTGTAACATGCTACATTGACTGGGTCGACTACCATGAGCAAATAATTAGAAAATCATTCTACCGGATCTCCCTACTCACACATCGATTAATACAACATCAAAAAACTTACCAATAAGGTTACATACATGATTAACAACCTATCTTGGGGATCCACAACACAAGATGATGATCCAGTGAAGTGTATAGATCAATATACTAACCGGATACCCTATTCTTCATGTTCTATATTGGTAATACATTGTACTTGACTTTAACTGCTGGTATGACCAGATTTTTATCTATGGACCACAATAGTGATTTTAGTTTCCATCAATGAAAACACTAGAAGTCATACCAATAATCTCCCCAAGCCATATTCCAATAGGTCCATGCAGTACATACTTAGGAGGTCTTCGACTACCTAATTCACACTCTCTGTCTGCTCGTCGATCTAAGGATGATAAACTGAGCTGAAATTTGATTTGGTTCCCAATGTGACATTCAGGGTCTTCCAAAATCTTGAGGTCATCTGAGTGTCTCTATTAGAAATGATAGTCTTTGGCACTCCATGTAAGCGAAAGATCTCCTGGAAAAATTTCTTGGCCAGGGTCAATGATCCATCCTTAAGGTTTCTTGGAATGAAGTGTGCAACCTTGGTCAACTTATCGATCACAATCAAGATAACATCATGTTGATTCTTACTCAAAGGTAACCCCTGTATGAAGTCCATACTGATCACTTGCCATTAATACTCAAGTATGTCATGAGGATACAATAGCTCCACTGGATGTGCAAGGTTAGCCTTGACTTGCTAGCACTGTAAGCATTTGGCTATGCACTCCACTACATCCTTCTTGAGTTTAGGCCAAAAGTAAAAAAAATTTCAATTTTTAGTGAAATCAAAATATTGTCTCACTTTTTTTCGAAGATGGACATTCACATCAATATTTTTAACTGATTCTTCATCTTCTGAGACCTATAGCAGCTAAACTGTTAAAAATTTGAAGATGATGTAAACTAGTGATTTGTGGAAATTTTTGTGTAGATTCTAAATATATATATTTTTAAAATTTCCAAAATAAATCATGAATATTTTAGCATCTCCTTTAATAACTAGTTTTAAATAGAAAACAAATTTTTTAGAAAGTAACGTTTGTGTTGTACAACATAATTTTTTTCTATAAAGGAAAAAATTCTAATTTTTGAAATATAGTTTCTCAACATCAATATCTAGGGAAAGAATATTTTTCCATAATTTTTTGTCACATACATTTTTTTTAATTAATTTTTGAAGTCACTATAACTATGATTTGGAAATACATGTGTGTTGTACAACCTAACTTGTGTATATATCGAAATACATTGTTTTTTTTTTTGATTAAACAAGGAAATCAATACCTAGGGAAAGGTTATTTTTTATTTTTTTTTACAATGGTTTACTATTTTTCCACCTTTGCAAAATGAAGAGCTTGATGTTTGAAGAAAATACATGATAAAATGAAAACATATCAAAACTATACTTGTTGGAAAGCTCATTTCAAGGGATATAATCTTGTAAAATATGATTTATAAATGATGTTATTTAATCCCTCAAAAGGTAAAGAAAAAGTGGTTTTTTGCTAGCATTTTGATAGGTGTGAAGGAAACTCTATTGTGGGTATGATTTAATACTAGAGGAGTTCTATCAAAGGGGGTTTTGTCTAAGGGGGTCTTATATATATGTCTTTAATTAAAATTTAGATCAACCCTCTCAAGGCTTAAATAATTAGTTTTTCTAAAAAAAGTGATTTTAGGCAAAAATTAGCATGTCCCAAAAGTGAGACACACTATTGTGGTAGCACCCTTCCGCGATCATCTTTGATACTCCGGGGTGTCCTGAATAAGGTGCATTATGAACCTCTTCTAAAACCAACTTTCTTAGCTCTCTAGAGTCTAGAATATACATTCTTCTCTAATATCTCAAAATTCCATCCAGTTCGATCTCATACCCATCAAACCGATGATCTAAAGGATTCTCTACTAGGGTGTTCTTCACTCTTTTGTAGTGCTCATCCCCTGGAAAATTTTGTTTCAACTGTTGTCTCAAATTAGACCTTGTCGAGATCATGGCTTCCAGATGTCTTTGTCTACTAAGAGCATAAGCCACTCTATTCTCTTTCCCTTTTATGTACTTAATTTCAAAATCATACTCACTAAGGAATTCCAACCACCTTCTCTTTTGTGCATTGAGGTTTGGTTGAGTGAAAATGTATCTCAATCCCAAGTTGTTTGTCTTTAGCTCAAATGGATTCCCTAAGAGATAATGTCTTCACATCTGCAAGGCATGAACTATTGTGACCAACTCTAAATCATGCAGTGCATAATTCACCTCATGTTGTTTAAGCTTCCTCAATTCATATGCTACCACTTGTCCATCCTACATTAGTAATACTCCCAGTCCCTATCCTGAAGCATCTGTGATTACAATGAATCTTCCATTAGGATTAGGGATAGTCAGTACTGGTGTTGTTGTGAGACTCTCCTTCAAGATTTGGAATGCCTATTCACATTTCTTAGTCCATTCAAACCATGTTCCCTTTCTTTGGAGTGATGTGATTGGAGATGCAATCTGGGAGAACCCTTGCACAAACTTCCTATAGTATCTTATGAGGCCCATGAAGCTACAAACTTCTGACACATTCTGAGGCACTAGCCATTCCACAACTACCTTGATCTTTTTAGGGTCTACAAAGACTCCTTCAACTGAAATAATATGGCCTAAATAGTGCATCCTATCTTGATAAAATGAGCATTTGCATATCTTCCCAAAGAGTTTATTTTCTCTCAGCTACTGTAAAACTATCCTCAAGTTCTGATTATGCTCTTCAATAGACTTTGAGTAAACTAGGATGTTATTAATGAAAATCAAAATAAAGTCATCCAAACTGCCTTTGAACACACTATTCATGAGGTTCATGAAAGAAACAGGTGCATTGGTCAAACCAAAAGGTACCACAGTGAACTCATAATGTCCATATCAATTTAGAAAGGAAATCTTCTAAATATCTTCTTCCTTTATTCTCAAACTGATGGTATCTTGACCTAAGATAAATTTTAGAAAACACTATCGCTCTCTTTATCCAATCATACAAATCATCAATCCTTGGAAGTGGATATCGATTCTTGATGGTTTCCTTGTTCAACATTTGATAGTCTATACATAGACATAAGGCTCCATCCTTCTTTTTCACAAAGATAACTCGTGCTCCCTAAGGACACAAATTGGGTCTTATGAGCCCCTTGTTCAACAATTTCATTAATTGGGCCTTCAAATCATAGAGTTCGGTGGTGGTCATTCGATAAGGTGCTTTGGATTGAGGCTCAACTAGTAAAGGGTCAATAGAGAAGTTAAATTCCTATTTCAGAGGTAACTATGTAAGCTCATCATGGAATACATCTAGGAATTCCTTGAGAATAAGGTAGTCATCTAAATATGGTTCCTTGCTATAAGGGTTACTGATATGCACAACATAAATAACACATTCATTCTAGTGAGCCTTTTTGAGTTGCACAACAAAAACCTATCTAAGCTCCAAGGGTCTTTGCATCCCACAAATTTCAACTGGGTTCCACAAATCATCGAGGCAATTAACTACCTTATCCTCATAGTTCACTATAGCCTTACACTCAGTTAACCAATTTATTCCTAGAATTACATTATATGAGCCTAAGGGTGCCACATATAGGTTGACCTAAGTTTGGAAGGTTGGAAGCTCTAACTGGCTACAAAAGAGACAGGTATCTACCCTCCACTTTGCTAAATTTCCATATTGGACTTTCCATGAGTTTTCCATGTATCTAGGTCTAATAGGTATCTTGGATATTGCTCTAGGTTTTATGAAGCAGTCAATAGCTTCAATATCAATTGAAATAGAGATAGTTTAGGCATAGAGCTTACCTGTCAGCTGAATTAGTGAAGCCTGATACTCTACCTACTTGTTGTATACTATAGAATGGATTTGATGATGTTGAGACTATTGATAGTTTCCTTCCCTTTGTGACTTCAATCTCTGTAGACAATTTGAGGAATCATGATCGCCTCCACAAGTATAGAACCCATCATGAGGCCCTTTGCGACGTTCCAACTTGTCCTCTCTAAAGCCCTTCTAGTTTTGGTCATCTTTTCCTTTGTTATTATTTTACTTCTTGCTCTTTCCACCATTGCCAACTTCACTTTTCTTCTATGACTCACTTCCCCTCTTGAGATTACAGATCTGATGGTTCTTGTCTCTTTTATGAGACTTCTTTCCAAACCGCTACTTAGGATTTGAATTGTTACGGAGGTTGGATAACTATTACAATTTCTGCTCCTATTTAGTAGCATTTAGAAAAAAATCATTCATGGCAAGAGGATCATGCATGTATACTTCTACTCAAGTGTTGGGTATAAGTCCCAATATAAACTTCCCATTTTGAAAATGTTTGTCTCCCTCATACTAGGGAACATACTTCAGTAGGTTGGTGAACTTTTCCTGATATTGGGTCATAGTCATTCTCCCCTGAGTTAGGTTTTGGAATTCTATCACCTTCTTGTCGAAAAAGAGTTGCGGCAACCATCTCTTCCTAAAAGATTAGAGGAATAGTTTCCAAGTAATCTCAGTAGGCTGAAGATTCCTTTTTATCTTTTCATTGTCCCACCAAGTAGCTGCTTCATCTAAAAGTTGATACATAGCCCACGCCACTTTAGTTTGGTTGAATAGGTTACATATTCCAAAGTATTTCTCCATCTCAACGATCCATCTCTCTACTCTTGCTCCGATAGCCTTAACATCAAGCTTAGGTGATGCTACTCCTTTGAGATATTTTCCAAGTTATTCCTTAATTTGACCTCGTGAGCCTTCTCCTGGACCACCATTTCCTTGATTGACTTCTGCATTCTTGTGAGACTGGTTCTCACGTGCCATCCGAACCTCATGTTCTATGTGGTTCATACGAGCCTCTTTCTTGTTCAAAATCTCTAAAATTTGTTCTAGCCTCTTGTTTGTTCCATTGTTCGACCCACTACCACCCGTATCTTGCTTAGTGGTCACCATGCTGACTCACACTTGACTTGCATCACATTTCACATCTATCATAACTTAACACTGAGTTATATGAATAAACATTCTTATTCTACATAACATTGCATACACATGCATGTATCCTTTATTTAAGGAAGACACACACATTCATGCACAATAAGCATATCTTGGAGTTTTTTGTTTGAACACAACAAAAATAACATCTTTTTTTATTTAAATTAAGGGTGGGTCAATTGAACCTTATTTACAAAAGCTTCTTGCTACTTTAATCATTTTTCTCATTCTCAAAGAGAGGACACTCCTCTGGGTCCTCATCAAAATTTACATCAATTTTCTTAGAGGAGGAGGGTTGAGCACGTAGGCTCTCCTTTTCCTATTTAGTTAATAAGGGTGTGTTTGGTCAACACCCTAGAGGCCAATTAATTGCGAAAAGCTTCTTAATATTAGGATTTCCCTTCTCCTCAATCTTCTTGCCTCTCTCCAGTTTAAGTTGTGTGAGGGCTTGAGCTAGAGTCTCATTGTTAGGAATCTCGAGTTGAACCTCAGTCTTGGCATTTTCTTCCATTACAACTATCTTGTTTTAGGTCCTTATGGTCTTTCCTTTCTTTCTGCATTCAACCTAGGTTTGGTCAATTCTTAGGACAACTAAATTTGGTCAAGGGTCAAATATTCCCTAGTCAAGGCTATGGTAGACTCGAAAGTCCTAGAGTTGAACCCTAATCTTTGATACCAAATGTAATAAACCTTTCTAATTATTACCTAATCATATTATTGTAAATGACATTTGGAATATTTAATTTTAAAAATACATAACTAAGTAGATATTTTCAATCATAGCAACACATGTCTAATTAAAATGAGCCAAATATTTATATATTCAATTTCAATGTCAATTACAATAACCAAGTTGACATGGCTCATAAGTCCACAAAGTCAATTCAATATACAAACTTTACATCAAGGTTACATCAATGATCATGATAGTCTTGAAAACATCTAAGGTTTCCTCTTGACACTTGCCTCCACTGGTCAACAAGAACATGGTTGAAGGAATTTATTGCCCAACCATGAAGCTTATGCTTCCTCGAAATTCTTCCAACTTGAAGAATACTTGACCCTGCATGAAAAGTTTAGCAAGAGAATAATCTACAAGGTGGAATCTGGTGCATTCCCATACATCAACATGCATCTCTATCTATGAATTAGAAAAATGCATTGAGATCTATGCTAGGAATGATAGAGTGTGTTATCACAAAGTCCATACATACATGATGGGCTAATTTATTGGCCAAGCATAAAAAATAAGTTGTAATTGTTCAATAAATGATAGGTTTTGGATAAAGAAAAAACCTATACTCTCTAAACTCCATTTCAGAACCCGTTCCGGAAGGTAACTTTCAAGAACATAATTATTCCATAATAGATATCTACCCTTTAGTAGTATCTACCCTAAGGTCCTCTAGTCTACTTAGGTGTTGTTGTTCTACTCAATAAAGAGAATATTATTTGCACACATATCTATGGAAAAGTAATTCAGTCTACTTATTTCCTCATTTAATAAAAATCAGAAAAATGATTCAAATGGAATTGATCAATACATTATCCATTCATTTCATACACATGGTACATGATTATATTCAATGTAAATCTTTATTCATTTGAGAATGAATTTAATAAGTAACAAAATAAGGTATGTCACAAGTATGTATGTATGTAGAAAAAGGTCTATGTGCATACACATACATGTTCCAACTAAAATTATTAATTTGTGCATACATTCTAAGATAAAACCATTATATTAGATTGCTTTAGTTCCAAATAATGTTAGAAAATTTTCATATCATTTTTTAGAAATACAAGAAGTAAAACAACTGAGATCAGGTTTGTTTGAATAGTTTCCACATATTGATTTTTTGTTTGTAACAAAACAAAGTTGTTTGTAGGGGTTTAAAAGTTTCTATGCTATTAAGTTTCGTTGACAAATTTAGGCTATCCAGTACTACATACAAAGTTACATAATCTCCATCATTCTGGTATTTAACATATAAATCATACTAGTTTCCTCTGTGCAAAAAATGTATGGATCAAAATTTTTGTCAATTTAAGACCAAAATAATTATAAGTCTTGAAATAATTTCATTATTTCTAGGGTTTTAGAAAAACCTGTGTTTCCTATTGAGGTTTGCAAGAAAAGAATAAATGATCAAAATACTTTTTGTTTCAAAGGAAAACCAATAATAAATCGACTGTTAAGTTTACCATAAATAATAACATTGGTTGATTCTTGATGAATTCCCTTTAATGGCATATATAGCTCAACATGCAATGTTTAACCCATGATTGATAACATGCGGCTAGTCGATCTTTTAGATCAATTGAACAAATGCAATATTTGGAACAATAAGTCCATTCCTCCTTCATTCAAAGTGAATGATGCATACCTAATAAAAAATAGCGATGGTTTGTATTGCTCTGAGATTCTAAATAAATCTACATACTGAAAGGGTGTGGTCTCCATGATTCGGCCTAGCCAAATGAGATATCAAATACTATTAAAAAGATTGACAGTTGCAAGGATAGTGGTATACAGTTGTTTCCCTAAAGGGAATGATAATTTTTTTTACTTAACATTTCTTTCAAATAATGCAATTTGCTGCTAATCAGATTTAATCTGAATAGCCATAAGATGGCTTCATAAACTAACATGCAGGACGATATAGAAAGAGATGAAAATATATATGACAATCTTGGATCACTTGGCCAACGTGTTGATAGGATGAAAAAGAATGCATAAACTAGAAGCATACATAGTTGGCCAAATAGGCCCTGGTTTCAGAGACAAAGGATGATTGATTTACATGAAATCGACTTGGCTCTAAGTCAAGTACATTTGTAGACATTTAATATTTAATTACTGATTCTAATAGAATTGACAAACTAAAAGAATATTGCAAGCCTTATGAATAGAGATACTAAGAAATCAGGCATATTTCCAAAACATAATATTGATTTACCTCAAAGTCGAGCTTTTTCCAAAGCTTTTTCTTTTGATTTTCCTCACAGCCGAGTCACTTTCCTTCTTTGTCTTGGATACTCATCGCCACCACTATTCAATTTTTTCCTAGCAATATGCTTTCAAAATGGAAATATTTGTCCCTCTTACCTATACTCATGAATATGGGTCGTTTCTTTTATAATGGGCATTAATTTTTCCACCCACTATATTGAATTCTAATTACTTGGCCATAATTCGAATATAGGCCATGATCTTTTGAGATCTTCCTATGATTTCATTTGAATTATATCAATATGATAGTAATAATTTTTGATTCCAAGTTTGTTTTCTTTAAGGAATATAAATATATATATATATATATATATATATATATATATATATATATATATATATATATATATATATATATATATATATATATATATATGTACATACATATGTACATGCGTATATATACATATATATATGTGTGTGTGTGTATGTTTACATGAACATATATCAACATTTAAATATGAATGAACTTTTTTTTCTTTTTTCGAACAATAATGTTTAAATGAAGTGGCTTTTTCTTCTCCTTTAAATAATCCTTTTTGAAATAATATATTCATTTATGTGTGGAGTCAAGTACTATCATTTTCTTTTCAATTCTCAAAACAAAAGATCAAAATACAAAATTAAATAAGAATTTCACATGTATTACAATTCAAGTCTACCTTCTCAATCATCAATTCATTTCAGGTTTGATTAATATAATCTCCTATATAAATTTTTAAATGCACTCATCATGCTATTTTGTGGTGTGTGCACACATAATCCATCAAGCTTACTATTTGATCCAGTTAAATGATCCTACTTCAACCATGTTGTCTTCTTTCAACACGTTTCCCTGCATTTGCACACACTTGCACATGCATAGTTTATTAATAATGTTTAATCATGATAAAATTATAAGATAATTCAAAAGATCACATAGTCAATGACTATCAACTTCTTTCAATCTTTTCAAAAATATCAAAATTTTCATTCAATATATTAAATTTCTTAAATAATTCAATTTATCATATTATAATTTAAATGCAATAAAAATTGAGTTATGAACTCCTTCCCCTCTTGGAAGACACATCGTCTCGATGTCTAGCTAGCCATAATTAAAGCATATATATGTCTATTTCAACATCATATCATACTGTTCCATGCTAAAACATTATATTATTTGAATCCAAAATTATCAAACTCTCTTTCTTAAGAAAAAAAATGTGGGAATGAGCATTCTATTTGTTTTGCATCCTCCCAAGTAGCACTATATTTTGAATACTAGTCCCATTGGACCTTAAACTAATAGCACCTTTGCTTTGAAACTTAATGTTGTGTTTGTCTAGGATTGTAATGGGCTCCACTAGCACCACTCCTAGGTCCTATACCTGCAAGGATTGCCAATCAAGCACATGAGCTACATTAGGATGATATGGCTTAAGCAAAGGAACATGAAACACATTATGAAGTTGAGCCATATCAGGTGGTAGAGCGATTCTATAAGTATCTGGGTTGATCAATTCCAAGACTTTAAATATGCCCAAATATCTTGAGGCCAATTTGGAAGAATTTCCAAATGAAATGGAACTTTTATGAGGCCTAACTCTTAAGAAAACTTTATCCCCTTCTACAAAATTTCTAAGAGTTCTATTCTTGTTGATATAACTTTTGTTAGTCTTTTGCCTCTTTCAGTTTGCTCTTAATAACTCTCATTTTTTCTTCCATCTACTTAAGCATTTCAAGTCCTACCATGATCCTATCTTCCAATCTATCCCAACGGATGGGTGTTCGACACTTTCACTTGTAAAAAGCTTCAAATAATGCCATGACTAGAGATGTTTGATAAGAGTTACTGTAAAAAAACTCTACCAATGGTAAATATTCTTCCCACTTATACTGTTGGTCCATGCAGTACATTTAGAGGAGATCTTTGACTACATAATTCACCCTCTCTATCTACCCATCAGTCTAAGGATGATAAACAAAGGTAAAACTTAAGTTGGTTCCCAATGCAACATTTAGGGTCATCCAAAATCTTGAGGCCATCTGAGTGTCTCTACTAGAAATGATATTCTCTGGCACTCCATGTAAGCGAAAGATCTCCTAGACAAATTTCTTGGCCAAGGTCAACGATCCATCCTTAAGGTTTCTTGGAATGAAGTGTGCCACGTTGGTCAACTTATCAATCACAACCAACATAACATCATGTTGATTCTTACTCAAACGTAACCCCTGTATGAAGTCCATACTGATCACCTACCATTTATACTCAAGTATTTCATGAGGATACAAAATCTGCACTTGATGTACATGCTCAACCTTGCCTTGCTGGCACTCTAAGCATCTGGATACATACTCCACTACATCCTTCTTGAGTTTAGGCCAAAAGTATAAATTTTTCAATTCTACGATCATCTTGGATACTCTGGGGTGTCCTGAATAAGGTGCATTATGAACCTCTTCTAAAACCAACTTTCTCAGCTCTCTAGAGTCTAGAATATACATTCTTCTCTGATATCTCAAAATTCCATTCGGTTCATTCTCATACCCATCAAACTAATGATATGAAGGATTCTCTGGTAAGGCACTCTTCACTCTTTTGTAGTGCTCATCCCATGGAAAATGTTGTATCGCCTATTGTCTCAAATTAGACCTTGTTGAGATCATGGTTTCTAGATGTCTTCATCTACTAAGAGCATCAACCACTCTATTCTCTTTCCCTTTTATGTACTCAATTTCCAAGTCATACTCACTAAGGAAATCCAACCACCTTTGTAATGCATTGATGTTTGGTTGAGTTAAAATGTACCTCAATCCCAAGTGGTTTATCTTGAGCTCAAATGGCTTCCCTAAGAGATAATGCCTCCACATATGCAAAGAATGAACTATTGTGGCCAACTCTAAAGTATACAATGGCTAATTCACCTCATATTGTTTAAGCTTACTTGATTCATATGCTACCACTTATCCATCTTGCATTAGTACTACTCCCAATCCCTCTCCTGAAGCATCTATGATTACAGTGAATCTTCCATTAGGATCAAGGATAGTCAATACTGGTGTTTTCATGAGCCTCTCCTTAAGGATTTGGAATTCATGTTCACATTTCTTAGTCCATTCAAACCATGTTCCCTTTCTTTGCAATGATGTGATTGGAGATGCAATTTGGGAGGACCCTTGCACAAACTTCCTATAGTATCCTGCGAGGCCCATGAAGCTATGAACTTATAACACATTCTGAGGCACTAACCATTCCATGATTGCCTTATCATTTTTAGTGTCTACAAAGACTCCTCCAACTGAAATAATATGGGCTAAATAGTGCACCCTGTCTTGATAAAATGAGCATTTGGATATCTTCCAAAAGAGTTTCTTTTCTCTCAACTGCTATAAAACTATCCTCATGTTCCTATCATGCTCTTCAACATACTTTGAGTACAATAGGATGTAGTCAATGAAAATCATAACAAATTCATCCAAAAAAATCACTAAACACATTGTTCATGAGGTTCATGAAAGCTGCAGGTGCATTGGTCAAACCAAAAGGTACCATAGTGAACTCATAATGTCCATATTAAGTTCAAA
>VDFB02086081.1:153428502-153449347 GCA_007258455.2 Sequoia sempervirens | reverse complement strand
TCCATATAGCTTTTTCATTTCTTTAGGAATCGGTGGTTGTTGATAGTCGGTTTCGTCAAAGTTTTTTGTGTAATTTGTTTTGTTTTCTAAAGTGGTTGAGGTGGATGATTTTCAAGGGTCTTCTAACTTTTGTGTTGATATTACCACTTTTCTTTTCCCTTTTCAGTCTTTTTTTATGATCTTGTATTCTCCCATGAATGTTGGTTTGAAATACAAGGAACCCCAATCATCTTCTAATAGCTTCATGATTTCCTCAATATGTTTTTCTTTTTCTTTTTGTTGCATGGGTTCTACTTGTGTAGTTGGTGTTAATGTTTTCAAAGGATTTTCCTTGCTTTTCTCAATGTCTAAACAACTATTTGGGTTAGGGTTAGCTTCAAGTGTGTAGACTTTTTTTATTGTAGACATACTTCATTACACGATGAAGAGTAGAAGGCACCACATTCATTGCATGAATCCACAGTCTTCCTAAAAGGAGGTTATATGAAAGATCATGAGGCATAACATGGAGCAGTGTTTCTAATGTGGCCTTTCTAGTTGTAATAGGCAAAGTGATCACACCAAGTGGTTTTTTTCCTACATTGTCAAATCCCTTAATAGATAAAGAGTCGAGTTGAATTTTTTATTTATCCACACCAAGCTTATAAAAAAGGGATGCACTACACACATTAAGGTCAGAGCCTTTTTTGATGAGGTTTATTTTTATTCCCAATCTATTATGGATAGGTATTATCATGAGAGGATAATTTTTTTTTGCACTTCCAAAAGAGGGAGCTCACTTTGGTGGAAAAAAATGTCATCATTCATTCCTTGAATTAAGGCTGCTATGTCATTGGGTTGCACATTAGAAGGGATAGGAACTTGTTGTAAAGCATTTTGAATCATGCTAAGATAATGATAGGAGGCTTGAATAAGGTCCCACAATGATATATTAGCAGAATTGTTTTTAAGTTATTCAAAAAAATCATAATCCTTTCCACTTTGTGCAAGCAAACGAGGAGGACCTAGTAAGATAGGATTAGGCAATGGGAGGGATGTTGAAGGTGTTTGTCTTGGCTGCACATTATTTATATTGTTATATGTATGAACAATGATATTATAACTCTACTGCTATGAAACATTATTCTTAGGTTGGTAAGGGATTTGTTTGGGTTTATTTTGAGTTTGTGGTTTGTGTGAAGGTGGATAAAGAATCAGAGGATTCTTAGGATGCCCCACAGGGTATATAGGAGGTCCATTGATCAAGCAGGATCTAATGGAAACTTGTGGACTTCATTCAAGCCTCTATAGGTTTCCAGGTACACACTTTTGATTTTATAGTTTTATGTTCTGATTTATTTGTATTTCTAGGTCACTTAATTAAGCTTTGCACACCATTAGGATTTAGCGTTAGGTCTTGCATTTCATTTTTCCTTCTAAACCCTTGCTTGGTAGTGAATCCCTCTTTAGTTTATAATCATACCCTAGGACAACCCTATTGCAAGATCTATTTCTCCTTTCCATATCTTAGATTGAGATCTCCAGGGTTTTTCTTGAATGAGAGAGTGAGAAGATTGTTATTCTATCTCCCAAGCATAGAACCAACAAAATTCCACCTTTCATTTTAAGGAAAACTCTAGAGATCTCAATCTAATATATTCAAAGGAGAAAGAGATCTTGCAATAGGGTTGTCCTAGGGTCTGATTATAAACTAAAGAGGGGTTCACCACCAAGCTAGGGATTGGAAAGACAAATGAAATGCAAGACCTAATGCTAAACCCTAATGGTGTGCAAAGCTTAATTAAGTGACCTAGAAATGCAAGTAAATCATAACAAAAAATTGTAAAATCAGAAGTTTGTACCTGAAAACCTGGAGAGGCTTGAATGAAGTATTGAAATGCTAGAAACAATAAATTTAATTCCAAGTGGGACTCATACACCAATCTAGGCAATTTAGTCCTAGAATGGGTTTTTTGTGGACAAAACTAGAAATTGACAGTGTCTAATCTGAATCTAAAAAATGCCTAAAAATTTGGTAGTACTAGGACTCATATGCCCAAGGTCACGTATTAGTCCCAATATAATTTTTTAGAGGGTTATGATCTGATTCTTCCCTCTAATTTCTACTCTTTCTGCTCCACATTGTTTCCAGATTTGAAACTTTGGTTTTGGACCTGTGGAAGACTTTCTATGAAGATGAAAACCTTGTCACAACTTGATAACCTTCTTCAACCTTGCAACCTAATATTCAAAGGATCTTCAATCTCCAAGACACCTAGATCTACAATCACACATGTAAAGAGGATAAAAACATGTTGGTTGTTAGTGAATAGGGGTTTGCCTTGGTCAAACCCCATTTAGGTAATTAATCCAAATGATGAGACAATGAAATAAGGACATGAAACATGAAGCATGGAACATGAAACATGAATAATGACACATTGAGTGATGTCTTGTAACATGAATCAACAATCTAACATGAAGTGGCCATGTAGAATATAGATTTGGATCTTGAAAATAAGTGTGGAACAATGCTTGGTCTTGGATCTTCAATGCTACATCATAACACTAGCTCAACAACATGATTTATTCCTTATTATCTTGACATGATGGATCTTGAATTATTGTAATAATTGATTAAGAAATCTGCTCTTGAATTCCTTAGAAATGATCTTGTAAACTCTCTTGATGCTCTAATGAAGTCTTGGAATGCTTAACTCTTGAGTGCTTGACTTGATATGATGAAGTCTTAATGAACTAATTATTTGAGACATTGTTTATATAGGAAATCCATCCAAATTACTGTTTATTAGATCCTAGAGGCTAACATTAATACAATTTGAATTTAAAACCTTGATTTCCCGCTCAAAACCCTAAAATAGGACCAAATGGGACTCATATCTGTGGTGTATGGGTCCCACTTGGGCGGGTCTCATATGCAGAAGGTGGCATATGGGTCCCACCTAGGTGGGACTCATATGCCCAAGGTGGCGTATGGGTCCCACAAGACCTATTTAGAGAGGGAAAATGTTAGGGAGTTGAGAAATTAAGTCTATTTGATAATCTTGTCAGGATTTTAGTTGAAATAAGCCTCATGATGCATAATATAGGGCCTTAGGGGCCTATTAATGATGATAGAAAGGTCATAAATGCAAGAGCCCGCACAAAATTCAATGTGAAAGTGTAAATAAATATACTTTACAACATTAAATTAAGGAAAAATTAGGTTTATTTAGCTTAAAAAGGCCCTAAATCCAATGTGAATGTGTACAACACATTACAACACTAGATTAAGGAAACATTAGGTCTAAGGGCCCTAAATTTAATGTGACAACAAAAATGAATACACTTTACAACATTAAATTAAGG
This sequence comes from Sequoia sempervirens, assembly GCA_007258455.2. NCBI lineage: Eukaryota > Viridiplantae > Streptophyta > Pinopsida > Cupressales > Cupressaceae > Sequoia > Sequoia sempervirens. The sequence goes on along the minus strand of VDFB02086081.1, from coordinate 153,445,999 downwards.
AAAATTTAGGTTATTTAGCTTAAAAAGGGCCCAAGACCTAATGTGAATGTGTTAAACACACTACAACACTAGATCAAGGTGACATTAAGTTCATTTTAACATTAATCATCCCAAAATTAAGTGTGAAAATGTGAATGATGAAATTTTTGACACTACACTACCAAATACCTTGAATAAAGAAACATCATGCTTGATGTTGGACCAAGCCTCCTCTAGAGTGATATTTTGAATTTTCTTATGGTGAGTGTGGTTCTAAATATATTTAGAAAATTTGATTGCTTCAACCCAAAAGAATGGGGTCATAGACTATGATTGAAGCATACAATTTTCTTTCTACCTTATTAATTGAAAAAAATGGAACCCTAGGTATAATGTGTAAACCTAGGATTCAAATTTGGTTGTTGTGTATTATTTTTCTATTTGTTTCATTAAGATAGAGATCAATGAGGTTTGTAGATTGACTTTGAACCATGAAGGTGAGTCAATCAGACCTGGATCTCAATCTGTTAAGGTCTTGGAATGATTTGGAATTTATTTTGTATGATTAACCTAATTATAATATGTGCCCTAATATGAGAAATATAATAATATGACAACCAATAAACTAAAATAGTAAATTGCAGGCAGATCTAGGAAGGGTAGGGGATTGTGTACCTATCCTGAAAACTTGTTGCTAGTCTGAATATAGGGACAAAGTCGACCAGGAGCGTATGGGTCCCTATAGGGGTGTCTTGAAACTGTTTTTATAGTCCTCTAATGATAGTCAAAGATTTTTATTCTTGATTGTAAATTCCTCATAATGCAGTCAAATAATTCATCATTCAATGGTTTCCTTGAAGGATTGAAGTTATGCACACCACTTCAAGGTCTTAGATTTTTCTTGAATTTATTGGAGACCTATAGCAATGGTTATCTTCATAAACAATGATAACATAAACACATATGAACTCACAATAGTATTTGGCATGATGTTAGGATCTTGAATTGCTACAATAAAGTTTTGAAATGTTGCTCTTGACTCTCTTGATAGTGCTCTTGACAATAATTGCTTCAATGATTTCCTAGATAGATTTAAAATGATTCAATAACTAGGTATTTATAGGTATTTCTCTAATTTCCCAAAAATTAAATCCCAAAATCTAACATTTGTAACTTCAATTTTGAATGTTAAAATTCCAACACCCACATATCCAAAATTGGACCCCAACAAAATAGGGGGACCCAAATGCCCTAGGGCGAATGGGTCCTGGCCCTATTTTCTAGGACATTAAGTTTCAAAGGAAAAATAATAATTGGATGAATTTTTTGAATTCTTTTAATTCTCATAAAATGGTACAAATGGGCTTAGAATGCATAATTTAGGAAATTAGGTGCTCAATTAGGCTCAATAAATTAAGGACAAAACATAAAGTGAAATTGTCAAAGGTGACAATTTACAATGGTACAATAATATGTTATTTCTTTTAATGACACTATTTTTATAAGGAGTGTAGAGAATCAAGTAAGGTTGTAGCATAATGAGCCTTACCCTTTGAAAGGGGTTCTTAATGATGCTTGTTAAGGACACAAACTTGCAAAACTCCCTCTATGCATGAAACCTTAGGAAGACCAAGTATCATATCATATGTACTCAATTGTTGAAGATTCCTATGATTGAGGTGTCCAAACCTATCATGTCAAATTATACTCAAATATTTGCATACATATTATGTGATGATCCACAAGATTACTTAAAACCATGAAACTTTTATAATCTAGACCTATGATGAACTTAGCCTAAAGCAACAATTTTTTAGTATATTGTAGTCCTATAATAACTACATCATGTGGATAGAACTCAATTATCTTCCCATAGCTAGCATAAAATAATTTGGTATATGAAGAGAAGATTAACAAAAATATCAAGAACATAGAGAACATATTCAATGCATCCATTTGATAACTATACAATACCTAATCATAAAACTAAAATCTATGTAGAATTACCCTCTATAATCTATGAATTAGTGCTATCAAATAGAGTATCAAGATCATGTGAGTGATTATAAAATATCCAAATCTATGTGGATAAATCCAAACCTTTAGCTATAAGTGCTTAAACTTTGCTAGGTTTGGGAATATCAATATTATATTTCTTCATGAACTCTTCCAAGGCTACAATCCTTTGATGAAACAATTTTGTCATGATTTTTCAATCCATAAAAAGCACATGTTCTTCTACCTTTCTCCTTTTTCATGGAAGAACTCTTACTTGAATTAGAAGAAGAAGAGGCCTGTGTATCAAATTTGTTATTTTATCTAGATTAATGATCATTTGTTGAATTTTATTATGCCTTAGTTTTTGAAAACTTTTTCCTTTACCTTTGGATGTTTGAGTCATTAATGTTTAAGATTTTTGAATAAATTGGTTGAATTCATGGAGAATACTTATAGATTATTCCTTTTGAGTACATTAAAAAAATTTCAAGATTAAAATTTCAATTTTCACGAAGAGTAGCCATGGTAGAGTAGAAATTAGAAGAAAATACTTGATAGTGACCTTTTAAATTTGACAAGATCAAGAAAACACACTCTTTATCTAATTTAGGTTTTCCACAACCTTGTATTCAAGAAAGAAAAGACTTGAATTTAACCAAAAAATATCAATGGAGGGAAAGGCATCATGAGATAAGGAAGTCATTTCAACATCTAATTGAAGGGTACTAAATTCATCAACTATACCAAATAAATCATTTAACTTATTCTACATATATTTAGGTGTAGTGAAACTTACAACATGGAATTGAATATTATCAAATATATGTTGGCCAATAATGTCCATGGCTTCATCCAACTTGTTTCAATATACAAATTTTTCGTATTCCCTTGTGAATTATATTTATTGACTATTTAACATTTGTCAAAGACCCCATATTTCAAGAAGTTGTACTTTTATATTTCATGTCTAAAAGTTGTGTTGACTAAGAGATTAATTTTAGGTTCCATACTGAAACATAAGGAGGCACACGAAATTGTGCCTTATAAACCTTCTAAATTTGATTAGTGTTATAAAATAGGGCCCCTAAAAAAATTACACAATTTGATTATAATTTTGGTTAACTTAAAAGCCTAAATCAACTATTTATAACACATGGAAATTTCATAATTTTGATAAATATAAGCTTATCAAGGCTACAAATTACATTCGCAATTAAATTATTTACAATTTTATAATAAATTCTAAAAAAATTTTAGTTAAATGGTGTGAAACTTATATATCATTTAAAAAATGATGCAAAAAAGTAACTTTGGAGGCTAAAAAATAGTTTCAAAGAAAAACCAAAAAATAATGTCACCATAGTCTAGTGGATGGAACCAACTCTTGGTTGACTATTCAAGCTAAAAAATGCATCCTATATTTATATTTATGCAAGAAAGGAAAAAACCACCTCTTTCCAAGCACTTAGAAGGGGGATTGTTATTTCTTGGTGGATAGTGGATGGTAATAGGGTGGTGACACTAGTGGTTGGTGGCATAAAAATGGTAAAGTGTGCTAGTGTTGATCAAAGTGAAGAGTCCCTACCATGGGAATCGCCCTTGTTATGATCCCCAAAGTTTTTTACAAAATTAGTATGGAAGGATTGTGGCCACCCTCCAAATTTATGTAGGCACGCATATTTGAAGTTGCACTCCAAATGTATGTATACATGCAAATAGTAAAAATAGGCCAACCTCAAAATGTGTTTGCAAATGTCATGGTTTCCCTAGTGAAGAAATTATGGACAACCAAGGATCACACTTATTCTAAAATTATTTTTTTGATGAGTGGTACTAAATACCAAAATAGGAAACTTAGCAATATATTTTCCCTCCTACAAGTTCTAGGTATCATGTGATGAAATTCATGAGAATATATTGATGTAAAATTGTACAAGTTGTGGTTTATCTCGTACAAACATTCATGAAAAATAATAAGTGATTGTAAAATAATTTACAAAAACTAATTATACATGTAAAATTTAAGTAAAAAAATGTGTTTACCCTTCTAAATGTTGGTTATGTGAAATCCAACAAACACTTATTTTCCTTCCTCTTTTCAACCTTTCGGTATTCCTTTTGAAGGCTTATTAAAAGATCAAATGGATAATGTAATTATCATTCTATTTTCATAGCTAAAAAGCTTGTTGTTGTATGTACAAAGAAATGGTGATATTAATACATAGATTTCCCCCTACTTCTATGGATGTAGCCAAAATTCGTGAACCACATATATCTAGTGTCTTGTGTTCTCATTGATTTAAGTCTTTTATCTTTAATTTTATTATTGCATTTTTTTTATCCAAACTTGTTATTCAATAATTAGTATTAGAACTAGGTGAAGAAGGTGATCAGGAATTTGTGAAGAAATTTCCAGAAAGATGGAAGAAGTGGATAAATCAAGAATCAAAAAATTCTTAGGGAAAATTTTTGGATTGTGGAAGATGTAGATGGAATCATTGTTGATTAAAGGAGACCTCTCACTCACGCTCAAAGAAAAATCCAAGAAGACAAACATGATGACTGGTGAGGAGTAGGACAAATTGGATAAGAAGGTGAGAGCAACCATTATCCTCTCTTTATCCAACAATGTTCTATTTAATGTTTCAGCAGAGAAGACATCAAAAGGATTGTGGGAAAAATTAAGTTACATGTATGAGAGGTTTTCCACTTCTAACAATCTTTTCCTCATGAATAAATTGTAGAATTTGAAGATGAAGGATGGAGGTAATGTGTCTTATCATCTCAACGAGTTCAATACATTAATCAATAAATTGATCTCTGTGAACATAAATTTGGAGGATAAGCCATCTTGTTGTTATTCTCTCTACCAGATAGTTGGGAAGGTGTGACCTAATGGAAATCAACAATTTGGTGTTAGAAAAAATACACTCATATTCAATGATGTTGTTGGTACTCTCTTTAGTGAAGATATGAGGAAAAATCAAGGGACCTCATCGAGTGATGCCTTGAATTTTGGCAATAGAGGGAGACATCAAGAAAGAGGCAGAAATAATAATTGAAGGAGATCAAAATTTGTAAGAAGATTTAAGTCTAGGGGAAGAAATGGAGATTGTTAGTTTTGTGGTAAAGAAGTTCATACCAAGAAGAATTATTGGTCATACAAAAAGGTCCAAAATCAGCCAAAGTACAACAAAGTAAACACCACATATAAACAAGATGAAGGTACCTTGATCTTGTCAACAAGAGAAACTACAGATGATTCATGGGTATTGGACTTCGGTGCCTCTTTTCATGCAACTCCATATTGGGAATTTTTCAGTAACTATCAAGAAGGAAAAATTGGTAGACTTTATCTTGGAAAAAATGAACCATGTGATATTGTTGGCAAAGGTGACATGATGTTGTGATTAAAGAATTGAAATAAATGACTATTGTGGGATGTGAGACACATTCCAAAGCTTAAAAAAATTTTGATTTCTATGGGACAACTTGATGCTCAAGGATGTAGTATCACATTTTCTTCAAACACTTGGAAGGTGACCAAAGGAGCCTTGGTGGTTGCAAGAATCCATAAATTGGGTACTCTATATGCGCTAGAAAGTCACGATGAAGTGGACGCTGCGATGGTTGTTGTGGACAGTGGGTTAGAACTTTGGCACAAGAGGCTCATACATATGAGCAAGAGGGGAATTGAAATCATGCTCAAAAGGGATCAACTTCCAAGTTTGAAATATTTTAATTTGGATTTGTGTGAGCATTGTATCTATGGAAAAAAAAGGTGGATCAACTTCTTGAAGGCCGAACATGACAAGAAGTCCAATCCTTTGGAGCTCATGCACTTGGATATGTTTGGTCCTACGTAGGTAACCTCTATTGGAGGGGAAAATCACTTTAGTATTTTTCATGATGATTGCACCTGGAAAGTTTGGATTTCTATGTTGAATAGGAAATTGGAAGTATTAAACAAATTTAAATCTTTCAAAACCATTATTGAGAATCAAATCAGAAATAAAATTAAATGTTTGAAATCAAATAATGTTGAATATTTTTTCTCTTTGGAGTTTGATCAATTTTGTGTAGATAATGGAATCCAGCATATCAATATTATTCCATTCACTCCTTAACAAAATGGTGCAATTGAGAGGATGAACCGAACAATTTTAGAGAGAGCTCGATGTATGCTCTCTAATGTAGGCTTGGGCAAGGAATTTTAGGTAGAGGCAGTTAACAAAGCAGTGTACTTAATTAATCAAGGCCCTTCATCATGATTGTATTTTGACATTTAGAAGAGAAATGGTTGGGAAAATGAATTTCCTATAATCACCTAAGGATCTTTGGTTGTGAATGGGATCTGGTTGCTAAGCAACTTGCTTGCAATAGGGATGTCATATTTAATGAAAAATAAATTCTTGGTTTGGAAGAACAAAAGTCATCAACAAAAGAGTTTGTCTTTCTGATAAATTACTAATTCACAATTTTCACATCCAAATGTGGTACCAAGTATGCCTCAACAAAAACATGACATTAATAATTCCCAAGCACCAAAAATTGGACACAATTTGTAGCTCCCACACCCATAGACTACAAACTCATCCATAGTGCACACTCAAGTAGGAAATTTTTAAATCTTATACAACCATTAAATGGTAACAACTCCTCTTTACCATGTACTCTACCACCTCCTTTAAATCCCATAGGGCTCAATATCTAGGCCTCAATTGGAAGGATTGAGGAAGCTCCCACACAAGTATTTAATAATTCTTCTTTTCCTCAAAAATCCCATACTCAACCATTTCATCATTCATTGCTACCTTCTCAAACTCACACGCAACCATTTTCTAATTTATTGTTGCCTCCTTAGACTCACACGTAGCCAAATTATGGTTTTTTCAAGCACATATTTCAAGAAATACAAATTCCACACAAGTAATAGAGTATATATTTAGTTTGAAATTACCTAACAAAGGCATGACAAATGATGATCACTTGCAATTAATGAGAAGTAATAACATTTTTCTACCATATTCAATATGGGGCATACAGAGGAGTAGTAATATGTAGAATAGCAATATTGGTTATGCTATTAATATTATAAATATTGGTAATTCATTAGGAAGGCTAAATTTGTAGCCAATACAAACAAATACAAAGATCTAAACTCCTCAATTGAGGAGGTCCACTAGGGAATGTCGACCTCTATAAAAGTTAGATGACTATCAATTATTGATCTTTGATCAGGTAAAGCTAGCTACCTTCAAAGAATCCTATAAAGATGTTAATTAATAAAAGTGGATCGATTAAATGAAGGAGGAAATTGATTCACTAATAATCAATCATACATGGATTTGGTGAACTTCCACCCAATCAAAGAGAATTGAAGAATTGATGGGTGTACAAATTGAAAGAGGAAGGAGGCAAGAAATAATATCAGGACAAGTTGGTAGGGAAGGGGTATGAATAGAAAAAGGAGGTGGACTTTAATTAGATCTTTTCATTGGTTGTGAAGATGATCACTATTCGAGTAGTTTTGGGGTTGGCAATAGTGTATTACCTCGAACTCAAACAACTTGATGTGAGTACTATATTTCTCCATTGTGACATAGAAGAGGAGTTATATATGCATCAACCTGAAGGTGTTAAGAAACAAGGGAAAAATGATTTGTATTTTAGATTGAGAAGTTTGTATGGGCTCAAATAAGCCACACGACATTGGTACCTAAAATTTGATTCCTTCATGACTAGGCATCACTTCACATGATGTGAATCTAATCCACATGTCTACTTCAAGGTGTTGGAAAACATTGAGTTTATTTTATTGTTTCTCTATGTTAATGATATGCTAGTAACTAACACTAGCATGTGTTGTTTATGATTTGAAACAATAATTGGCTCACAAGTTTGCAATGAAATATTTAGGGGAAGCGAAGATAATTCTTGATATGAGCATAATTCATGATAGACGGAAGAGAGAAATCATATTTTCATGAGAGAAATACATTAACAAGGTTTTGGATAGGTTTAATATGAGAGTTTTAAGGCTATAAGAACTCCACTTTCTGATCACTTTTGTTTATCATTTGCAATGTGTCTTGAGACACAAGAAGAGAAAGAATAAATGAAAGGTATCCTATCTTCATCAACTATTGAGAGTCTCATGTATGCCATGGTATGCACTCATCTCGATATTATCCATGCAGTGGAAGTGGTGACAAGATTTATGAGTAATCCAGGTAAAACTCATTGGAAAGTAGTCAAGTGGATCCTATAGTGTTTAAAGGGAACTTTAGATTATGCCTTGTGTTTTGGTGGGAAAGATTCACAGATACATATTTCCATTTATTTTTATATGGCGGGTGATTTGGACAAATGAAGATCAACTACAAGTTATGTCTTTACATTTAATGGGGTGGTGATAAGTTGGGTTTCTAGATTGCAAAAAGTGGTTGCACTTTCCACTATTGAGGTTGAATACATTGCTCTCACTGAAGGTGCAAAGGAAATGATATGGTTGTAGTGATTATTGGGTGATTTGGGATGTAAACAACACTATTCACTTGGCTAAAAATGTAGCATTTCACAATCAAACCAAGCACATTGAGTTGCGATATCACTTCATTTGGGTTGTGATTGAGGAGGGAAACTTTAAGTTGAGAAAATATATACCAAAATGAATCAGGTTGATGCATTGATGAAGGTAGTCTCAATAGAGAAGCTCGAGTTTTGCCAGGCTTCTATATATCAACATTGTCAAGATGTGACAATAAGATTGAAGTGAGTGAACATCTCTGAGCATCATTGGTTGGACTTCAAGTGGCAGATTGTTGGTTATGTGAAGTCCAACAGACACTTATTTTTCCTCCTCTTTTCAACCTTTTGGTATTGTTATCTCTTAGAAATGTACCCTATGCAAAGTTATGGAAACTCGAGCTTGTGAGAAACATGGGATCATTTCAAGGTTGTGGGTCACCTAGTTGAAATGAACCTCCGGATAAGGCCGACTCTTGACTGGTAGTATCACCTAAACTACTAATTTTGTAAGGAAAAGGGAGGAGTGCATGAAAATGAAAATTAAATCCTATGGTGATACACCAAATTTGTTCAAACATGTACAACTGCCTAACGCATAATTTTCAATCAACTAATAAAAGCTGATATGCGCAACTCAATACTCATATGATACTGCATAAATGTTTCATAAGAAAGCTACGATACGTACAGTCCTAGAAGGATGATAAATTCTCCTCACAACTAAAATCTATTTTGCATCACCAACATAACCTATAACCTACAATATACATATCTCCTCTGCTTAAAAGTGCTATTAATGAGACATATTAACAAGGAATAAGAAAACTCTCATGTAAATTTATCAATCATTCAACACACTCAATGAAACAGATAACTGAGAAGGCAAAAATTGCTTTCTTTATTGATCTCCAAAGGTGAAACTCTACCATACAATGTTTGTAAATGAGTTACAAAACTCAGTATTCTCCTCCAAGGACTAAAATGAGTCACTAAAATCAGTAAAAAAAAAAAATATTTTAACTAACTCCTTGAAAAGAGTTAAAAATGAGAATATATGCATCCAACTCCATCTCCCACCAAAAGGATCTAGGAAACTCTTGAACTCTGTATGCCTCCATAAAGCTCCAAAATTCCAGCAACTGCATTCTCTCCAAAGAGGCTCCAAATGGGTAAAAAAGTCAAATTTGACTTTGTCAAACATGAAAACACATCAAAATGTCCACAAAATATTCCAAAAGCAATTAAAGTCTCCAAAATACCCTCCACATGTTTGCAAACTGAAAATAACCTCCCTTCATTCTTGGAATTGTCATCAACATAAGCATATCTTTTCTTTCCTCATGACTTAGTCATATAACTACATGCCCCTATTTTTATTCAAGTCATAGATAAAGCATATTTCCTTCCCTCATTGCCATACGTTGGAAACCTCCTATGACTTATTCATATGGACATATGTCTCTCATTTTCATTTAAAGGATGACTTAATTTAAATGATTTATAAATGATCATTTAAATTAAGCATTTAAAATTTAAAGTAATGCAAGAAATAGAAAGTATTTTACCTCCTATTGGCCATAGACAAAAAATGAAAGGAATTTTTCCATCTTCATTTTTTATGCCTAAATTACAAGGCAAAAAAATTCAAAGCCACAAGGTATAGTTTTTTCACATTTTTAAACAAAAGTCAAAAATGCAATATTATGCTTAAAAGAATTAGGGTGAAACCCTAAAAGATGTGAAGACACAAAAAGAAGTGAAAATATTTCATTTTCTAGAAGCTTCACAAAGAAGTTGTGATTGTTTCCGCCATGGTGAGGATTTCTAAAACTTCAAACTTGCAACTTCAATGGCAAGTCCTACAGCTTTACAGAAGCATTCTATGTGATTTTTCTTGACAAACAAATTGGTAAGTATTCCTGTGCTTTTTTATTGAGGAAAAAATGGAGATTTCCCATTGTTCTCTATTTATTTCAGGCCTTTCATGATCACGGCTTTCACTGTTTCTCACCCATCTTCATTTTTTCTTCTTGTTCTTTTGTACTTTCCTTCGCATACTAAGCCGCCATGGTGTGTTTTTATAGAGCTTTCAACCATGGTCCTTCTAGAGCCTTCAATAGTGAAAACTACATATGGTATGGTTTTATTTGCAAGGGAACTGCATTATCTTCATCAATTCCTATCCTATTCATAAATATTTACTTGTTTTGTGCTTAAACACAAAAAATGATAAGCATTTTAATATTTTCCATGTGCATTTCCTCAAGAGAAAAATGATTTTCCTTTTGGCCGGTGCATATGTAGATTTTCTTCTCATCCATTATGTATGCTCATTTGTAAATCCCCTACATCTTGTTTGCAATAATGCCGCATGGAGAATAGACCTTATGGATAGTTTTCCCCTTATAAGTTCTGTTATTTTTGTGAATATAAGTACTTATCTGGCAGTTGCGCTATTCCAATGATCATTCTTATTTCATATTGACAGCCTTACACTGGTAGATAAACGTAGCATTCTGGCCATTCATGTCGAGGGTTTTGCTTGTCTTTTCCATAGCTACTTATCATGGCCATAGCTCGGCCCTTTTGTAACACAGGAAATTCTTTGATAGCTGCTAGGGCTTCCTCTGTGTTTTTTATGGAAATATTTACCTCATTCTCTTGTGTATCATTCTGCTTGATATACTTGAATATATGTTCCATGATGCATTTTCCAGAAAGCAAAACATCTCCACCTTTGCATATTTTGGGCCGTCATAAATGAGCCTTCACTATATCTTGGAAGAAGATTAAACTCTGCTGAAAACTACCAGTCCTGTTGTCTAATAATTGTGATTGGAATGCCCCTTTCATGGCTCTTCAAGACATCTATGACTGATGTCCCTTCTAACTGTTGCACATGGAAAATGAATAAAAAATTTGTCCAGGATTCAAAAAGACATAGCATATCTCTCAAGACTATCATTTTATTGTTGTTCTTTTCACAATTTCTCTAAAGTTTTCATCAGAAACAACAAATTAAATAATCATAATCACTTGATTACCATGAAGGACGTTGAATTTTAGAAAACTCAACTAAATAGATTGTCAATGTTTCCTTAGCTCTTTTTCAAAAGAACTATAACTACTCCCCTGCAATCATTTTTTCACACTGTTATCTATAAATGCCTTTGTTGTCATGACATGTATATACGTTGATCACTACAATGATGAATCTTCCCTCTTGCATCTTTGATGATCTTTGTGACTGTTACAAATTTTCCACAGATATGAGTCCAATAATGATTTCAATAATGATTTCTATAGCTTATTCTCTTAGCTAAGTTGATCTTTTATAACTCTTGACAACTTTTATTCCTTATGAAAATAATGCTGATTTTATGAGCATTTTTACTGTTTTGTTGTGTCTGATAACTGAATGCTATGAATGCTCTTTGAAAAGGATTGATTCAAAGTACCATTTCCTCAAAATTCTTTGTATGAATTTTCTGAAGAATCTTTCATGACTGCCTTTCCTATATTTGATATTCAAGATTATGTACTTTTCCTGCATTGTTACTGAAAAGTTTTCATGGCTGAATTCATTCAAAGATTCTTCTAATGAAATAAGTGCTCTCCATAAAATTCTTTGAAAATATGACAGACATGAAGGATTTAAACAAAAATAAGATTTGTTATTGTTGTTTGAAATATATAAGCAATACTTATTGAATTCTATGATGATGCCTTCATGGCATTGTGATCTCCCCTGATGATTGCTTTGTGAACTCAATATGTATGTGTGCTCAATATCATTGCATAATCATGTTGATATGATGACTTCAATAAAGCATTTCCCTCTTAAATAAGCTTGAATTAGCTCATTACTTGATAACTCAGCATGCCAGGCTCAACCCTTGTGGGAGCCTCATTTTAACCCACATGCTGATCAAGATGAACAAAACAAAGAAATGATTACACCTATATCTACACATGAAGCAAACAAATTAGAGAAAACATGGCATGTTTTAGGTGTATTTGATCATTCTAATGGTTTTCAGGGACACCTAAAATGTTCATTTAGTTTACTCAATGCAGATTATGATCAGTGTGTACATGGATAGGGTGAATGTGTATGTAATGTCTGTAATTAGTCATTGCTTAGAGTATGCTCTAACACCATTGCTAATGTCATATGCAGGATTAGGAGTAGAAGGAGCTAAAAGGGATAGATGAAGTTCAAGACAACAACAAGGCAAAAGATGCATGAGAACCAGTCATTCACAGGAAATGGTTGGTTACCCTCTTTATATGCACATTCATTTTTTCTTCTTTACTTATTCATGTATATATTGTTCATAATTTGTATTGAATAAGCTAACTCAATCTCATGGCTTGTATGAGATAATAATCATTTATACATTCAATAAAGATTACTCTTTTCTGAAAAGCTCAAAATCTTTCTCTATTACATGCATGTGTATGAATGTAATGATCTGTAGTTGTAATCCTTTTCTAGATTTTTCCATTTATACATTTGAATGTAATGAAGAAGGTTTGTAAAATGCACCTCATTTTCCTTAGTTTAAAATTAACTCTACCTTTTTGAACCTATGTGAAAAAAAATGGTAAATGTGTATTCCATTCAAATGATTATTAAAAAATAAATGGATAATGTTATTATTATTGTATTTGCATAGCTGAAAATCTTGTTGTTGTATGTACAAACAAATAGTGAAATTAGTACAGATATTTCCCCTCTATGGATGTAGCCAAAATTGGTGAGCCACGTATATATGGTGTCTTATGTTCTCATTTATTTAAGTCTTCTATCTTTAATTTTGGTTTAGCAATTTGTTTATTCGCACTTGTTATTCAACACTAAATAGGGAAAAAATCAATGCTCCTTCATAATCCAACCAATAAATTCATCGTGGTTGTGAAAAATTCAAAGGCTTATAAAAAATATAAAATAACCAAAATGGCTCATTGTTAGAGAAGAAAAGGAAACACCTCACTAAGGTTGTTTGAATATTTTCTTTGAAAATATTAGATCATCCATTGAACTAGATATTTTGTAAAAAAAATACTTTTCATATAGAAAAATATTTTTTAAAGCCATGTACAGAAATGGGTCTAAGTATATATCCTCTCCAAAATACAAAAAAAATGACTATGATAGGTAATTTTAGCTATCTTGTGCCTTTTGGACTCAACGATGATGTTCATTCAACTCTATAATACATTAGCGATAAAGCTAAGTGCAAGATTCATCAAAAATGGAAAGGATTTACTATCTATGGCTTGTATACCATTTTGGAGCAGCAATGAAATAAAAGAAAAAATCCAATATCATTCAAAATGAATGTTTAGAATTAAAATCCAAAAAATTATAATAAAGTAAATGAAGAATATATAACAAAACCCTAGGACAAGGGGGGAGAAGGAATGTATGAGTAACCACTAAATAACCTTCCAATAAGTTTGACACATATAGAGAATTTGGGATAAGTGTGAGGACATGTGTAAAAGTTCCTATGAGGTGAGAAAAAAAAACCATAAAACCTCTAAGTGAGCTTAATCTTGTGTGAATAGGTCTATTCAATACTAGGAAAAAGTAAACTAGGTAGGCAATATCTCTTTTTTCATTAGCAACTTCAATTTCACAACAAAATTTAGGAATGGAAATAAGAATACCACATATTGATGAATTCGAGAGTATTGTAACTACTATAAGGGCATGGAGTAATGAATTAATGATGTTAGGTTGTAAAAAAATTCAAAAAATGGTTGTAGAATGTAAGAAGAAAATAATAAGAGAAGATGTTATAAAATGTTATGGATTGACCTATTAATTAGGAAATAAAATAAATTGGTAATGATTGAAAAAAATTGCAGCCATATAGGACTATTTTCATATAACCCCAAGAGAAAATTATGCATAAAAGTATTCAAAAATCCATATCCAAAAGAATAGACAAACATACCATCATAGATGACACAAGATATACCTTGGGAAAACCCACAAGAGGGAAAAACCCAACCTCCAAAAGCATTAGCACTCATATATTATCTCATATACAAATATTACAATATGTCTACAAAGTCTCCATGAATACCTCTAAAACATCAAGCTCTCTACATGCACTCCATGTAAACAAGAAAATGAGAACCATGTAACCACACATCTCAATCCATGCTTCCTCTCCTTACATGTACAACCTACAAGAGATACTCGCAATAGCCAACCTTAAAACTAGCCAACAAGCCCTCACACTAGCTAACATTAACAACTACTCATATGCTTGTTTTTATAGAAATAATCTTGCAAAAAACCACCAAGTGGTATTATATAAACCATATGACTAATACCATGAGCTTACAAAACAATTTCCCCCTCATTTACTTTTTGGTACTAAGTTTTTCCAATATTAAATGTTTTTCCAATGTGCAAAACTCACATTAAATATGTATCCCAATGTTACATACAACACATAAAGTGGCCCCAAGAATTTCCATTAACTCATGTGATGCACACATCCCTAGATCATCTAGGTACACCATAAATAATATTAATTTGTATCATAACATTATGCAAGGTGTACCTTTTCCTAACAATAATCTCCCTTTTATTTTGGAACAAGAAATAGGTGGAGAATTATAGGTTCAAGAAAGAAATTTTGAAAGGGTGTAAAAATAGGTTTTGGTCATATTTCAATGTGATCCAAAATATATTAAAATAGATAAGTGATTTTTCAAGTATTTTTGGATGTCAAATATTTAATGCTTACGGTGATCTTAGTACAATTCAGATTTTGAAAGCATAGTTTGATTATATGTTGCAAGGAGAATAACCTAGCAGAGAATTTTTTAATACTCCATCAATTACTACATTAATGAGAGTATGGATCACCTAAGAGAAATTTGATACTAAAATTCCATATTATTAACAAGCAAATGAGTTAATTCTAGATAATTTTGTTCAAGCAAGTGCTAATTTTGTGCACTCAACTGGTCTAAATACTAACATTATGAAGGTTAATATAAACAAATGTAAATTGTATAAGAAAAGACAATTTCAAAAGGAGACTAATTAATGTGCAACATATTTTTATTTTTATATTATTATAATATTTGAATTCATAAAAGAAAATTCAAAGATGAGTCTTCACATTCTTTGTGTTTCTTTTGTGACTTTTGGAGGGAATGACTCTTTTCATTCCCT
The DNA here is from genome assembly GCA_007258455.2 of Sequoia sempervirens. Taxonomy (NCBI): domain Eukaryota; kingdom Viridiplantae; phylum Streptophyta; class Pinopsida; order Cupressales; family Cupressaceae; genus Sequoia; species Sequoia sempervirens. The sequence continues at coordinate 153,430,287 of VDFB02086081.1, read as the reverse complement.
ATTCTTAAAAAAAACCTATAAATATGTGTAAGAGGCTCATTGTAAGGGCTTGTTCTTCTAGGGCTCCTCTTTGGGGCTCAAACATAGAATAAAGAAAAAATATTAAAGTAATATTTTATAACATTGGGAATTTTTTTAAATAGTATATGTGTTTGCTTATGGTTCCACTTTTTGCATACACATCTACAAGAGCAATTGGAACTACAAAATTAGATGAAATTCCTTCGTCCTTTAGTTTCTAATGACATATTTTAGTTTTAAATGATAATTTTGGGTAGTACGTAGGGCCCCTATTCAAAATTATGTTGATGATAGATGAGTGTTGGGAAATAAGAAAAACAAGCTATGGAGGATATAGAGATAGCTATGGAAAAGGAAGGGGAAGTGGTTTTGTAGTTTATGCAACATGTTTTATAGACAAAGAAGTAGGATGACCCAACCACTGATAGATTACCTATTCACCCCATTTATCAATAAACCCTAAATCAACCAAATAGAGAGTTCATAGTGCAAGTAATATTGAAAGCATACAACCATAATACATGGTAAATACACACATAAATCATATAATATTCAATGACATCAATATGCATTACACACATAAAAAATTAAACACGTTGTGTATCTAACATATACTTGTTCACTATATCTTGCTAAGTTTCACTAGTGAACAACTCTTTCAATGTTCCAATTACTCATTGATTGAATTGAAATAATTATCTTATTGTAGTTTGTTACTTATTTATCATATCATACTTGTAAATGGATACATAATACAAAACTCACATTTTTATCCACAAATAATAACCTAGGATTTATTCTTCATTTACCTTTCATTAACTTAATACATACACTTTGACGTTTTTAGATATATTTAAGGTTATTAAATTTGGATACATTTTGTTATGAGAGTGTGTGCACCAATTTATGACACAAAAATGGCTCTTAAGATGTCACGTTTTTTTTTAAATCAGAAAATTTTGATGTCCATGAGAAAATGAAGATAGTTGCACTCAAAATCTGAAGATGCAACAAGAACAAGAGTTGTAGTGCTCTAAATCTACTTTCTAAACTACTATTTTTTTTTTAAATAATGAAGATTAAGGGTTCAAAAAAGGGTGAACATGCAAAGTGGTCCTTTTTTCATAAAAAAATAGAATAGTGTCTGTTATTCTCACCCTAAAATGTTAAGTTTTTTTAGAATTTCAAAATTCGGTTTGGTGAGAAATTAGCTAACACAATATAATTTATGTTGGTTCTTTTGGCTAATTTTTTAATGAATATTTAATATTTTACTAATTTTCAAAGTGAACACATTTTGCAAAATTTTGAGTGTTCCCCCTAATTTTTTGAAAACTAATCAAAAATCATTTTTTTCAATACATGTAGAATGGAGGCTAGTTTCTAAAAATGTAATTTGTTTCAAAATTTGATGAATGAGTAAAAATATATACCCAAACTAGCACATGTTGGTTTTTGATAAAAAAAATGGAAGCAATTCAACAAGAGAAGTTATAGATGAAAACCTTAACATAATCAAAGTATGGTAAATATAAGGGAGATATGGAGAGCCTTAACGCTATCACACTTTTTAATAAATTTGCATTGAAACATGTGCAAACCTGATGGAGAGCATGACCAAAAATTTGTGAAATTTTGTTACCCTTTCAAAAAATCAAGTCCTTGGCATGAAATGGTCATCCAACCCTTTGGGTTGGATGTCGAAGGAAAAATCTAACCCTTTGAGTTGGTATTTCTCATGCAATACATTTGGCTAGCACCAAA
>VDFB02086081.1:153221874-153428482 GCA_007258455.2 Sequoia sempervirens | reverse complement strand
TTTCCTCCCTCTCCACCTCTCTCCCTCCCTCACTAGCCCTCTTTCCATCTTTGTGAACTTCTCTCTCATTTTCTTCTCTCTCCCCCTCACCTCTCTACCTCTCCCCTCTATAGGTCTCAGTCACTCCTCGTCTACCTCTCCATCCCTCCTTAGCCATCTCTTTCTCTTTATTCTTCTATCCTCTTCTCTTTTCCTCCCCTCTCTATGTCATCACCTCTTTATCTCCTCCTTCCCTATGCCTCTCACTCCCTCCATGTCTACCTCTCCCTTCATCCCATGTTAATCCTCTACCAATAATTCCCTTTCTTTCTCCCTCTCTTCTCTCTCTAACCTCTCTCTCCCTCTCACCTCTCCTCTCTCTAGGTTTCTCAATCACTCCTTGTCTATCTCCATCTATTTCTCTTCATTCTTCTCTCTCCTCTTTTCTCTCCCTCCCCAATCTATGTCATCACCTATCTATCTCCTCCTTCCCTATGTCTCTCACTCCCTCCATACATACCTCTCCCTCCATCCCTTATTATTCCTCTAGAAGTCATCTTTAAAATCTATTTTAGAAGTATTAACCAATTTCCTTCTCCTATGGTCATGTTCTTTCCATAGTTATCTTTGCCACCACCAACAATGGTTTATTCAAATTCCATTGGAATATATGTTCTCCTTAAATGCTATGTATTCATGGAGTTCTATTAAGAGAGAATGATCATGACCTATTTTTCTAACTTCCTTATTGTCATGTTATCATATCCATGGCTCTCTATTATATGTAGCTTCATGAGTTTTCAAATACCTTTGTTATGTTTGTTTACCTTGCATTGATTGTTTCCTCTTTCATTGTATAATTTTGGAGGCTTCAAAATTTCAGGCTTCCTAATCATGATTTGATAGTTCTATTTGCAGGACATATGACCTTCTTGTTGTTATCTAAAACTTGGCATAGGTTCATAAACTCCTAGAGGTATTTTCATTGACAATATTAACCTATAAACTTCCCATTATGCTTTAAACCACTATAATATTTATTTGACACATTATATTTTCATTGTTCATTTGTCTTGCAAGCTATTCACTACTATCTTGTCATTCATATTCTCTTCAAACCACTTCAACTATCTAGTGTTTTCTATTACTTGGTTGGTGTCATCCTTGTGAAAATAGTTGACATGTTGTCTTTACTTTTTGTGCATAAAAAACCTTTGTCATAAGGTCACCTACATGTATACAATATCATGCATAAGTGGGTAGATGTGTAGGGTAATGATGTCCCTTATCTTTGAAAATACTATGTCCATGTGACCATAAGACAATGTCAAGTATTTCTTTACTGTCATATCTCATGCAATCATAAAGTAGTATCATACTACCTTTTGATTTATCATACTTAACCATTGGTTTTTCAACATTACCTTCTCCAACAATAGACACCACTGCCATGTTTGTTTTTTTTCATACTTCATATAACTCTACACCATTTTCATGACCTTGTTATTGCTCACGGGTCTCTTGCCACTATCCTAACAAGCCTATAGGCTACCCACTTGATGATTGTTATGAAACACCAACAAATTAGCTTTTACCTTATCAATATTCACTTTAAATACTCCTTATATGAGTCCTTTATTTAGGGTATCAAAATTTTCCCTATGGACTATTTTTTTGTTAAGTCTACCCTTTTTCATAAATTCATTAGACTATACATTGTCCTTTAAACCTCTTGTCTCTTGCTAGTGTTATACATATTTACATTCCTCATGATGATTTTCCTTCATATATTAGGCCATACCTCAATCACCTCAAACTCATGTGACTTTGTTCTATAAATAGCAAGGGGTTAGACATGAGGTTATATCATTTAGCATCATATCTCTTGGCTTAGTAACCCTTGCACCCTAACTGTCCTATATAGCACAAGCCACAGTCCTCTAAAATGAACCTATAGATTTATCACTTTCTTAGCTCTACCTCATGTATTCTTTCTTTTCTCCTTGGTATTCTAGTATCAATTCCATTACATGATGATATTCTATTGTCAATGTACCTCTATGTCATGATATAATAGTTTTCATTATGGGAATTATTAATATCATTATAGCTTAACACATTATCAATTATCTTCATCATGGTCATGCATAGAAACCTGTGATTACAAGCATACCACTTTCATTAGTGATTATGTGTGATTTTTCATGATGAATATCCTTCATAACACTTGTTTGACTTCCCTTACATGCATTCTATATGTCTCAGACCTACACAAACTCTATCCTAGTTCAACATTGTTACCATCTTGTCACTAGTCTTTGTGGGTTATGTTTGATGCTATCACTTTAAGAGACCTCATATAGTCTTCACTAGGGAAATAGTCATAATTTTTAGTCATAAACTCTTAATTCCATTAGATTTAATTGAAAACTCAAAATGCAAAGGTTTATGCCTTATACTATCCCTTAATTTTATTTCTAAGGTATCAAACTAATGATCATTTCTTGATGCCACAATTTAGGACTATCGTGTATTTTAATTGTTTTTATTTCATATATCAGTGCATGTTTCCTCTTTCTAAACCTTTTCTATGACACCATTTTGACTACCTTTTATAGGTGCACTGCATTTTTGAAACTCTACAATGAAACACTATTTATTTAAACTACCTTTTGTGATCATAGCTCCTTACAAAACATTGGCATATTGTCATGTAGAGTCCAAACTTGATTGCTTTTCCTTTTCAGGTACACTTTATTCAAAATATTACATGGAATGTAGAATAACACCATTTCTCATCAATGCATACTAATTGTAGTGTCAAAAATTGTACTCCCTTTTAGGTGATAGTACAATTTCATGCTTAGTTTGGACCTAATTTAGTGAGCCTTACATTTATGCATTTTTAACATCTCCTAATTAGGCAGTAATCTCCTTAATTATCCATTTTTATTCCTATTTTATTTTTTTCCAATAAATTACAAGCATTGAACAAATGCATTCATTTAATGTCTTGCCCCTAACACCCTATTTTCTAGAAATTAGGGCTAGGACTAGGATGCCCTTGGGAATCTAAGTCCCCCTATTTTACCAAGATCCAAATATAAATATGTCAATGTCAATATTTTAACATTTGAAATTCAAATTGCAAATTTCAACTATTGGGATCTAATTTTGGGGAAATTAAAGAAATGCCTATAAATACCTAGTATTTTCACCATTCAAAACTAGAATAGCATATTTGAATTTGCAGGTTTTGAATATTATTTTCTTATTTGATCAAGTCCTATTGAAGATTGATTTCAATAGAAGAGCATGATAGATTCTAGGTTTACGAGATGCATTTGGCCATTTCATTCAACCTAATGACTCATTTCCTAAGTGTTCTCATCTTCAAGCTTCATCCTACTTGCAACCTAAAGCAAGGTATCATTTTGTTTCATATTTCCAAAACGGTTTTTTGACTTCCTCTTACATATATCTTGTCATTTTCATATAGGAATCCTTGTCTAACACACTTGAGTAGGTTTTTATGCATTTTAGCTCATAAAAACCTTAGATGCACTTAAGGTTAGGGCACACACACTATTATCAAACGATTTTATTGGCTATTGTGAAGGTAGAAATATCAAAATAGGGGTTTGATTGAGGGAAAATCCTATATAGCCACCTCCCACCATCTTTTTTTGGATTTTTCACAAGTTCAAATCCAAAAATGAAAGTTTGTAGGGTTGGAATCGGAGAGAAGACAAAGAGATACAGGTTCAAGTTTTCAATTCTAGAAAAAGCATAAATGGAATCACACACCCTTGGGAAACTCTATCCTCTTATTCAAACCATTTCCAAATTTAGAAGATATTTGCATAGTTTTCTTCCCTTCTTAGATCTGTCAAAAAATATCTATTTCAATATGCCAGTTATCAGGATCTTACAATTTTCACATTTGGGTATATAGTCTAATTAGGTTAATCAAAACAAATCAATTCCTATCCATTTCCAAGGCTCAAAAGGATCAAATATAGGTCTAATTGACTCACCTTTATAGTTGAAATTCAATAGTATCACCTTGTTGATTTGTATCCTAATGTACCTTTGAAAATGGAGCAAAAAGTAATCCTAGGTTTAGACATTGAACGTAGGATTCCATTTTTCTATGATACACTTTCGTGAACCTGACATTTTCACATCATAATAACCTTCTAAAATCTAAAATAATTCAACCCTAGATCTAGGTTTTGTATTTCATTATTTTTCATTTCTCATTTAGGGTTTCATTTTTGCATCATAAAAGAGAAAAATTCAAAAACAAATGCACATCATACTGCATTATAGGTTGCATCAGGGTTTATTTAAGTTATCTAGATCGGATCTACATTGAAAATTATATTCATAATTATGATTTATTGTTCAAGAATTTTTGCACATTTTCATTTAGGTTACATTGTCTTAAATTGAACAATTCTAGAAAATCATTCATGGTTCACCTATTTGCACATAGACCTGGAATTCCTAAGCAATCTTTTAAACATTAAAACTTTCAGTTTTTATCCCCCTATCCAGGACTAGGATGACCTTGGGTGAATTTTTCTCGCTACTGATGGCTCAGAAATTTTTTGTACAGATCTTCATCTTAGTGTTATCAATCTATTTTTGCTTTCTTATTTCTAATTTTAAATGTTCAAAAATGGTTATTGCATGTGAAAGAAAGGTGCCATTTTTCTTAATTTATTGCAAATTTATGAAAAATTATTACATTTCAATGTTGGAGATTATCAAATCTATAGGACAATTATTTATATTTTTTGAAGAATTGCATAATTTTAGTAGATTAGTTTCATTTTTCTAAAGATTCAAATCCTAGGCTATTACTACATATTACAAAACCCAAAAGCTCAAAAAATAGCAACAAAATCAATTCCAAATCTAGGTATACAAGCTATCACATAGTTTTTTTCCCTAGTTCCTCTGAAACTAACATTTCAAAAAAATACCTAACAGGACATAGATTCCCTAGGGCATCGTATTCCTCCAAAAATCTACTTGAGATCTCTAGAGAAAACTGATACATGTGTTTAGTTTGCAAATCTGGAACCTGATTTCTAGATTTGTGCTTGCATTAGGTCTGTAAGTATGTTTTTAATCCTAGTTAACCTTAACATGCATGACCATAAAATAAAATTGAAATCTAATGATTAATCTTGGAGAAAGCATAGCCATCTGATCATGTCAAATCTATTTTTACAAGTGCATTATATACCTATCAATCCCTTTATTTATAATGACTTTGATATGTTAGATGAAGCCCTTAAGTACTTCATCTCACTAAGATCATTCACTAAGGCTTGCAACATTCCTACACAATAAAGAACAATTAATGCAATCACACCCCAATTTATCATTTATCCACCTTGGGTGACTTTGTCCTCATACTTAGACCCAAATTTACAAAGAAAGGTACAATGTTCTATCCTTCATATTTGCCGCAAATACTTGTTTCAATATGTCGTTATTGGGATCTTGGAATTTTCATATTTGGGTATATAGTCTAATTAGGTTAATAAATCAATTCCTATCCATTTCCAAGGTTCAAAAGGATCAAATTCAAGTATGATTGACTCACCTTCAAGGTTGAAAGTTAATCTTATCACCTTGTTGATTTGTATAATAATGTACCTTTGAAAAAGGAGCAAAAAGTAATCCTAGGTTTAGACATTAAACTTAGGGTTCGCTTTTTCTATGATACACTAACATATATAGGTTGAAGGCATGGTTATTGGATAACATACTACCCTAGCTAGCTATTCACTTTGGACTATGCCTTTGTTGTTGGAAGAGATGCTTGCACTTTACTTTGTAACTTCATAGACCTTCTACATATTCCTAGGATTTAATATATGTTTGAAAATATTATAAGGAACCATAAGACCTTCAGGCAATAAAATAAATCTACAAACCTATCATGACAAGGTTGTTATCTTCACCACCACAAATACCTATCATCATTGCATGAGAGCTAGATAATAATTGCTCAGAGGATTTTACATCAATACTCACCTTCTTAGGGTTGAAAAGGTTGTATATGGTTTAAAGAACTTTAAACACTTATGATAGGGGTAGCATAGTTTTTAGATAGAGCTTCATATGATAGAGCTACAAATGTAGAATACATACCACATAGAGCCTCCATTTTAGGGAACTCTGAACACATGGATAAGGTGTTAAAGAGTCCCTGAGACCTCTCTTCCTTTTTGCAATGTGCCATATCCATGCTTCTTTCTCCTACAACGTGAATCTTCAACCCAACAAAGTGTATTCTCTACACCAAAGGTGAAGGAAAACTTTTTCAACTCTCATGCAAACCCTAGAAACTCTTATGCAATGTGGATAACAAACTTAAAACTTTTAAAAGGGGGAAAACTCAACTCTTCCCTCTCTTGGTGTGGGGACTTAGTACATTGAAAGTTTTTTTTTTTGCTTTTTATTTTATTTCCCCTTGCTTTTCCTTGGTGCCTTAAACCCAAAAGTGACTTATGCCTCCATAAAATGGACTTAAGGTCCTTAAAACATCTAGACTCAAAAAATTATGAATTTGCAAGACTTTTCAAGACTTCCTAAACAACTACTGACAAAGATAACACAAAAATATCAACAGTTACATCAAAAATCTTTATATTCAAAGTTATAATTACACCACTTTGATCTTCCTAACAATAAGTTTCAACAACTATTTCATACTCATTATTGATTTGAATAAAAACAACAATTTTATCTAGATCAAACATATTTTTACCACCAATTATTTATTATTCTTGTTTAATTGTAAAATTTTCACAATCCTACCTAAATAAAGAAAGTGAATCCCATGTTTGTTCCCTCTAACTTTATAACCCCTTTTCTTCAACTTTAAGAATTCCATTACTATAGAGTTAATGGCCACACATATTAGAAGGTCGTTTGCAGGTTCCTCAAGTAGAATAAACTGAGTGTGTTTAACTGTGAAATGGAGGATCCTGCGTGGAACATAATCTGTCAACCATTAGAGTGTGCTGGATAATGTTTGCAGTGCCTTGAAGCCATATGACTAACTTCTAATGGCTATTTTACAAGGGAACAAAGGAAAAACAAAAACTGTCATCAGAGGCATCTACGTACACCTTGTGCTCAGAGGAAGACCAAGCAAAAGACACACGCATGTTTGTGATGCTTTAATACTGTTGTCGTATACTATGAAAGAAATATGCCTTCAAAGTAAACCACATGACTCAATTATAGCATTCATAAAGTTCCTCACATTCCTATTACACCTCTGGATTATAATGGAGGGCAGATGGCTGCCTAATGAAGACACGACAAACTGTGGAAGGTTCCTGCAATGGCCGGTCATGGGCCTTTGCTATGCACCACGGACTGTGAAAGGTTTCTTTGTTTTTAATCTAGACCATTGAATTTGGATCAGTTTTGTGCACTTTATGTGTACAACCAAGGGTTATCATGTAGTGGTCTTGAATGCCTAAAGTCTGACTTTTCTCTATATTGCTGGTAGAATCTCAAAAAAGCATTATTTTCAGTCTTTTATCACATGACACTTACCTTTCTTTGATTTCCCTTCGCCTAGAAGATTCATAGTAGGGCCATTTTATCATTTGAGACCTTGCATGAGACAAATCACAAGGTTGCAAGAGGAAAGTTTGTTAATTGGTAATGAAATCTAGGACTTTGTTCAAGTTTTCTTCTCCAAAATAAGGGTTTTGGTCGTCTAGGGTTCATTAGTTTATGATATATTATTGCATCTTGACCTTGGACATCATGATAGTCTTTTATGTGACATTTGTATTCGATTGATGACTAATTATAACAAGTATTTGAAGAGAATCAAATATTAATTTGTGTAATGTGGAAAATTGCATACTCCTACAACTTCATATTATATCTTGTGCTCATTTTGGTGTCTAGATATGAATTGTCCTAAATTCAAGATGTTAGCATATTTGGTATCATTTCTTTCATAATTTTTGTAATGATCTTGGTTCTCTATATCAAATTTTTCCTAGACAAGAGTATATTGCACAAACATCCGCACAATGTGCTAGCGTCCCACAAAAATTCATAATTCCAATGGATGTTTAAGCATTACTCTTTCACTACTACTACTAGCAATTGGGAAGCTAAGGAGAACTATCTGATTTGTTATCTAACCCTTGTTTCCCTCTATACTTGCTAATTTGAAAAAAAATGATTCATTCTAGACTTAGAAGAAAAAATTGAAGAAACAGAGCTCTATCTCTCTCTCAAGAGAAATTAGCATCCTTCATGGTCATCTAGTGAAGACTCTACCAATTTATTGTGCATGTAAACAATATTTTGCATTGTAAAGTGATATTTGTAGAGTGGTGATAACAATTTATAATAGCTAATAGTATCCTTCTTGATGGTTTCAAACTCTAGAGGTGATATTGTTCTTATTTTATTGTTCTTCTCTTCTTTCAATTAAACTTTTGGTTCCTAGTGCTAATAATGCTTGCATTTAGGATTACAATCACTCTAGATTCTACTATTGTAATTTAGCATTTTCATTTATAAAGCATTTTATCATTGATCATTCCAAAAATCTATTTAAAAAATGGTTGTATGTAGAGTTTGAAAGACCAATACGAGGTTTGATTAAGGCAAACCCCTAAATAACCACCCAAAAAAAATCTTCATTTCATTTGTTTTGGGTCTATTAGAGGTGAAGTTATTGTATTTGGTGGCATTTCTTTAAACCCTCCACTTGATTTAATACTAGTTTATTTCATTTTCATCTTTTGAGCATAATAGTGGATTTAGGAAAGTTAATGATGTTATTTTTATCATTATGTAACTTTTAGAGTTTATCTTGATTTATGTGTATACATGGATATTTTTTGAACCATATAGTTATTTTAGTTTCCTATTCATACAAGACAACAACACATTGTATGGACATCCTCACACTGTACTAGGATCTCAAGTAGAGACCTTCAAATTTAGACTTTACATTCCCTGTTGTTTGTATTTTCCACTCCTATTATCAAAAATATTTTATTTATTTTTCATTAGATATTTTCACTAGTTCTTTTTTCTTTTAGCATTTTAGTTCAATAATTTCCATTTCTATTTAAAGTAAAAAAATTAGGAAAAGAAAACCAACATAAAACCTAAATAATAGGTTTAGTTAAATGAAAACATTGCTGTTTTATCCTAAAGTAACATATGGAATTGATCTCAAAGAAAATTAATCTTCATTTAGTAAGATTCTAATTTCATACACTACAATTTGGTTGTTCAATTTCTCTTTTCTTCATTTTTGTGTAAGGGGTGTAATTTTAGTTATTATATATGTATGATTTCATGGATATGGTGATCACAATTTTGACATTTGTAAACTTGAATCTTCAAGGATCTAACATTTCTTCTCTTGATAGTGTGGTAAAATGAATATAGTGAGAAAAAGTAGTAAATGAAGACCTTAAAATAGATTATGCTAACATTGAAATATTTCTTGACAAAAGGATCGAGGTTGGCAAAGTACCCACTCAAAAACGTATTGACAAGATTTTCTTCTTATGCTCCAAATATGATTGGGTTATGGCATGGATCTATGAATATTTGAACATTTAAAAGAATATGATAAGGATGGCATTCAACATAGAATTGAATTTTTTGTAGATACAAAAATAATAAGGTAAAAATAACAACCTGTCAACCCAAGAAATGAGGTCCTAATGAAATAACAATTGACAAATTTGATCAAACCAAGAATCCCATCCCTAATCAAGAATTTGATATGGGTATCAAACTTGGTGCTCATATGGAAGAAGAGTTGAAAAATCTTACTCTACATAGACTTTAGAGACCTAAATGATGCCTCATTAAAAGATCTTTTCCCTCCAATGGAGAAAATATTAGAAATAATGGTTAGTTCTAAACTATTTTCTCTACTTGACAATTTTTCTACATATAATCAAGTTTGGGTAAAGGAAATATAAGCACAAAACTACATTCACCACAAAATTGGGAACATGCACCTATGCCAAGATGCATTTTGGCCTATCCAATATTGGCATAACATTCTAAACAACATTGATATCTCATTCAATAATTTAATAAATAAGATAATATTGGTATATTTAGATGGCATCTATGTCTTCTTGTAGAAAAGTGAGGATCATTTCACTCACCAAATGAGAAATTTTTTAGAGATTCCAAGATTTTGGAATTTCCCTAAATCCAAAGAAATACAATTTTGAAGTGCCTCAAGGTAAACTCCTTGAGCATATTATATTAAAATAATAAATTTTCATAGATCATGATAGATATATGTTATATGCTAGATTGTCCCTACCCACAAGAAAAAGGGAACTTGATTCTTTCCTTATAAAGATTAATTTTGTAGGGATTATTCATTTCAAACTTTGCATGATTGGTCAAGCCAATAAATCTATTATTAGAGAAGGATAAATATTTTAGGTGGACTTTCAAAGGAAAAGAAGCATTTCAAGCAATAAAAAAGGCTATTACCTCTACTCCTATGCTGACAAATCCTAACTTCATAAAATAATTATTGATATACACCTTTAGTGGAGACCATAGCATAGCAACAATGCTTGCTCAGTTTGATGATTTGGGAAAAAGAGAATGTTTCATTTCCTTCAATTCAAGAACTCTACAAGAACATGAAGCAAAATATGACTTAGTTAAGAAATAAACATATGCTCCAATGAAAGGGTTGAATAAGTTTAGGGGATCTACTACGAAAGTAAGGTAACAAAATTTTTAGTACGTATAAGCATAAGGTAATACACCATGGAAGGTTAAATAAGTGAATATTATGCTAACGTGATCACTAATACCGTGGAATATGATATAGACATCAAACATACCAAGTTGGTGAGAGGGTGATCTTGTGTCAACACATCATCGAATATTTCAAATCAAATAAATATAAAGAAGTGCTAGCTAATCCTGACAAAGAATTAATTTTACTAATCATAGATAGAGTCTAATTTATGGGGACTATGTAATACCTAAACATCATAATAAAAATAGAACACCTAGGTTACAAGAAGTATGATATTCCTTAATTTATAAAGTCTTCTTTAGAAAGAAGATAGATGTTCTACTCAAATGCATCCTAGAAGACCAAGTTAAGAAATTCCTATATGAATACCATAAAGTATTATCAAGGGAGTATATCTCGACACAAACTATAAATACAAAAATCATTCATGTAGGAATTATTATTGTTCATCAATATTTATAAATAGTCAGAAATGAGTTTAAAATTATTAGCAATATCAATTTTATACTAGAAAAAAAGAGGAACATTGCACTCCCTTTGCATCCCATGTTCATGGATTATCATTTTTAGTAGCGGGGTTTTGATTTTATTAGTATGATCAACTCGGTGTCTAGGGAAATTCATAAATATATCCTTTTAACAATTGACTACTTTAGTGGATAGACTAAAGTAAGCACACTAAATGAAGCAATAGAGAGTGTAATCTTGAATTTTCTTGTAGAAATAGTCACTAGGTTCAGGGTCCCATGAACCATAATATAAAATAATTCCAAGTATTTTACTGAAGTAAATCTTTTATAATTTGTATTAAAATATGGTATTTTCTTGAATACATCTTCAAATCACTATCCCTAGGGAAATGGTTTAGATAATTATACCAACAATAATTTAATTAGTTTAATCATAAGGATTAGCTTTGAGTATGATAAGGAATGGTATTTAAATACTAAAAAAACTCTATGTAAAATAAATTACTTGTAAGAGGATAATTGGTACATGACCCTACTCTTTGGTCTATGGTAAGGATGTCACATTCCATATATCTTTAGAATTTCTTGTTGTATAATTGGTTAGGCAATCAAAAGTTCAAGAAAATGGAGCATTAGAAACTTGAATTGTAAAATTACAAGAGATTTAAGATAAATAGGAATCCACTAGATATTCAATGTCAAAGTATCAATAGATAATCAAGTGTTGTTTTGATAAATTCATTTGAAAACCTTATTTTTGAGTTGGAGATAAAGTGCTCAAATAAACTAAGAGAGAATTGGATTTTGGGAATTGTTTCAATTTTGATCTATATGGATCAAACCTTTCACTATCATAACAATAAAATAACACAATAAATTTTATCTTACAAACTTTGTGACAAGGCATAAATCCTAGATATCCTAGTTAATCATATATATTTGAAACATATGTACTATAAAAAAATTATTAGTTTGCACCTTCTATCAAAGGATTTTCCTTTGTTTATTTCTAAGAATTATTCTTTGGTTATGGTGCTTCATGATCAAGGAATTGCCATAGTAGAGGTTCAAAGAATTTTAATGCTAATAGAAGTTTGAATATGGAAATTGAGGATTAAAATAGTGTTATGTGCAATTTATTATAGAGCAATACTAAAGGAGCATAATGGCATGACCACTGAGGAGCTTAAACTCACTCCATGATAAATCAATTGATCTAACCAAATTTAATGATTAATATTTCAAAATATAGGGAATGGATAGCTTAAAAGCAAGTGAATTATCTAATATCTAATTGAGGTAAATATTACTATAAGGGACATTAATCATTTCCCAAAATCCACCACCCATTTTTTCTACTCCACTATTTTTTCAAACCTTAACTCAGGCTCCTTTCCCATCATCTCATTTTTCATATGGCATACCTCCATTTTTTCCATCCACAATTCTATTCCCTTCCCCTTTTCCTCCAAAGTCTATTCTAGCCCCAACCCATCAAATGATCACTTTTCCCTATTGTGGAGCCATAAGTAATCTCATTTGCAAGAGGATTCATTTAGTCCCATCTAAATCTACACCAATAAATTATTGATTCCTTCCAATCTCATCAAACCAAATTAGAAATTTAAAAGTGAAAATGATGATCAAGTGTCATCTTGAAGTTGCCTCTACTCTACATATGACCCAACTCAACAATCTCTCATGGTTTTAAACATGACTTCACTCATTGATAAGTTCCAAGGATTGATATACCCAAAAAACTATTCAATCCATACATTTTGGTTAAATTTAACCCAAGAAAGGATAGAAGATTGGGTAGAGCTAATGGAAGAAACACATAAGTTTGTGACTTTTTACTTTAGAAAATTGAGCTAAAATTTGGAGAAGAGGAAAGCAAAGCTAGTGAGTACTCAAGAAACTATTAGACAACTCAATTCTCAAGTCAAGGGACAAGAGTAGGAAATCCAACAAATATAGAGAATTATAAACCAAGGTGCTTATGATCAATTTAAAATTGAATAAAGAAAATCTATTCAACTTAATTTAGATCTAGATCAAACTAAGCTTACTAATAAAGAGAGCTAGTGCAAACTATTATAGGTAGAGGACACTAGAAAAGGAAAATGGAAGAGATTATGATGCTACATATTTAGTTGACTAGGTTGCATGAATAAAAGGAGACCTCTATTGGCATAATCAAATCCCAAAAGAAAAGAATTCAACAACTATAAGAAGAATCCTAGAAGATACAATAGGTATCCAACGTCACTATATTGATCAACTAGCTCTACAATTCTTTTTATTGGGGTAGAATCCCACAAATCACTATAGAGCTTTCCCCTACACCAAAATTTATTTTTATCTAAATTATTGAGTTGGAAGTAAAAAAATAGGTTGAAGAAGTGCTCTAGTATGTAGCCTTCAAAGTCTCCTAGGCTCACATTTTCATAGAAAAAATATTTATCCTACCAAATGATTGGTTTCTTTCTACTAGAGTAGACAATAAAAAGTAGTAGCTAGAAAGGTCAATGAAGTCTTTAGGAGGGAAAATGTGTTGTAAATTGCAAGGCACATTTGGCTACATTAGAGCAAGCTATGAAGTTAATAAGAGGGTATATCAATTCACTTTCCCAATAGGGACTTCCCTCCCCTTTCCGTGATGATAATTATGTGTGAAATGAATAATAATGTAAGGTAATGCTTGAGATAAAATAGTAAAATTAGACACATTGCATGGGTTGGGTACATATGTTGAATTATTGTGGAAATTAAAGCAATTATTTGTTTGTTTAAAATCCAATTGGAGGTCCAAGCTAAAGCAACATTAGAGGAGTTGAAGAGAATCTCACACAAGGACATGTTAGATATAAACAAGGCATTTAATGACCTCAAGAGAAAACAAATCCTCATGGAATAAAATGGAGAACACTCTAGAGATTGCATTTAGCAAGCTATATTCCTCTCCCTATGATCGAGTAAGTTCTATATTTAAAAAAAAAAATTATTCTTGTCATGGAATCAACAACTAGGTTTATCCTTGCAAGAAAGGATCCTTGCAAGAGGTCACCAAAATTATAGATAATTTATCCCTACTAGTTCACCCTTGAGGATGATCCTCATTCCTTGGTAAATTTAGTCATGGATTTCCATCCTCTTCAACCATCCTTATTCGATTTTGTGAGATTTTTTTTTTATAGTGGCCACCTAGTCTATATAGCTAAGTGTTGGGAATAGGATGTCATTTAATTGCAATCCTAAACATATTTCATGTATCTCCTAAGTCCTTGGAAAGTGTTCCCCAACACTAGGATTAGAAAAAGATTAAATTCGAATGAAATGAAATTGAGTAGAACAAATGTCATGGGATGCCCAAGAAGAGCTCCTACAAAATAGGAGCACATGGGGTGCCCACATGGAAGGTGGAACCCACCTTGAGTTCAGTTAACTGTTTGGAGGAAAGATAACACTTCAGTAATGCATGTAAAGATCCTAGAAGTTAGGAATTGATATTTACATGAGTTTAGTTCCAGTTTAGTTATGGTTCAGTTTATCTTCAGTTGCATGTAGTTAGTTTTAGTTGAATGCTAGTTGACTTCAGTTGACTTGGAATGCATGACTAATGAATTGAGTTGCATGATAGATAACAAGTGATACATTCAGTTAAGTGGGGATGATCAATCATGCATCATGTTTGCATGAATTGATGGAGAGATATGTTTCTGTTAACAAAGATTGACTTGGACCCACCTTGGGTGCCCAAGTTGGTATCTTTGAGTTAACACCTTTTGCATGAGAAGATATTTACAAGGTTCAGTTAAGTGGGCCCATTCTTGGGTGCCAACTTTGAGGTGATTCTTGCAAGATATTTTCTTGATCAACGATCAGTTAAGTTTTTACTTTGGGGTGCCTAAATTGAGGAGACTTTGGTTTTGAAATCATGTTATAGTGTGGAACTCTACTTTCCCAATCTAGGCGTAGATATTTGTGAGGATTTTTATGCTCTCGTATTTGATAACTCTTATGAGTTTACATGCTCATTAATTGTCTATTTGCTGCAGCAATTGCATCAGAGTTTATAGTACGGCAACGGGTTTAGTAGGTTGAGCTTGTGCATGTGTGAGGGTTTGAAGAATGGCATGGGATGTGTGGATTCATTCTTGGTCACATGGAATGCATTGATAGATTGTGTTGCAGAAAGTGTATGAGATTTTATTGCAAGTTGTGAAGAAGGATTATTGAAGACGAAGGAAGCATATCAATCAAGGATTAATACAATATTATTGTAATCTTGTTCTAAGGTTAAATAATACAAGCACTATTGATTCTAGTGGAGTTTTTTCCTAAAAGGGTTTCTCCATGTATATGTTGTGTCACTTCTATCTCCTTGTCTCATTCTTCTACAATCTTTTGTCTCTTTCTACAATTGATAAAATTGATCTAAACATATTAATCATACATGAAGAATTGAGACAAAGAACACTTAATTAAATCTACAATCACATAGGTTTACAAGTTTTAAGCTACAATTTCACTTTCGTTCTCAACACTAAGTTGGATTTTTCCCTATAATTTTGAAGTTGTGGTATTATCCTTCACTTTGACACCTTTTTGAATTAATATCCTTTCGAGTCATCAAATCAAAGAAAGAAAGAAAAGGCTTGCACAATCCCTAGGAGTTATCAATTTTGGAAATATAATCAAATGTTGTGTCATTGGACAACCCTAAAATGAGTTGGTATTTAATGGGCCTACAAAAAAAAATTCTTTCATAAAGGGTGGTAAAAGGTAGGTCCCACAAAAGTTACATGTTAAATTTTTGTGACCTCAATAGGTTACCAATTATGACAGAGAAATGCATACATACTATTAGTGGATAAATATCTAAATCAATATGGTGGTCCCTTACCTAAGCAAAATGTAATTTAAAAAAATTGAAGCAATTTCTCAAAGGTGTCTAATCAAGGAAGAAGATCAACAACTCACGCAACCCCAAATAGTTATTAGTTTTAATAATAATTAAAAATTATGTAATTATCTCTAAGAATCCATGTGATCAATATGACGATCTCACCAAAAAAAGATAGAGGATGTAAATAAAGGTTGATCCCACCAAGACACGTGGAATCTATACACTTAGTTAGAAATATCAGTCTCAACAATAATACTCATTGTGCTATTGAAGGAGAGATGTCACTGTCAAAGTTAACTCAATGCACAAGATTTGTCTAAAATTCTACCAATCCAAGGATAGGTGATCACCCCAAATCATACATATTGTAAATAATTTATTTGTCTTCTTTTTATATTATGAAGCACCAACTTTTGACAATGAAGGTAAAATTTTTGAGAAAAGAGTTATATGTAATGGTATTCATTTTTCAAAAAAAAAAGGAGGGGGTAGTAGTTTAATTTTTAGAAGCCATATATTTTATATAGATATAGAACTAGAAGGTCATTGGACCTCCAAGCTTTATTTGAATCCATTATATCTTTAAATATATGTATGAGATTATTCCTATTACATTTTTATATGTTTTTCTAATAATTGATAGATGAATGAAGATCGTTCATTATGTCTACTTTATGTTTCTAGTTCTAATCATCATATTAATATTTTTGTCATATTTTGATTGATGATCATGTGCATATAACTACTCTTCATTAACATAGTATTGAGTGATCAAATAAATGTTAAATTGTATGCATAAAATTTTAATAATTATCATGTTCTCCTATTTTGTAACAATGGCTAAATTGGATAAGTATTTAAATAATAAGGTAGCTTGTTATTTTATCAGGAAAAAGGAGCTACCTTATGGCTCTGTCTTTTGGAAAAATCTACTAAAAATCAAAGGAACTCTGAATAAAGGAGCAAAAGTTAGGATTGGTAATGGGCATAGAACATAATTTTGGGAAGATGCTTGGTCCACTTGTGAGCCCTTATCTACTAGAGATGACCTCCATCAAATCAAATAAGATTAAAAAGAAGCATTGGTAAGATGGTCTCTAACTATTTAGTCTAGGATGGGTCGAGACCTAAATGGATTGATTTTAAAGCCTTTTTAAATAATGTTGTTCTAATGGGTAGACAGTTGAATTGGGATGCTTCTTTAGACTCGCTATTAAGGTTAATTGGGAATCCTGACCTCTTTTCAAGAAACATAATGGATGAATGGATTTGGATAAAAAATGCTATAGGGCAATTCTCTGTTAAGTCTTCCTATGAGGCCATGGAGCTGCAACCTCTTAACAAGGGAACCTTTAATTGGAATATGGTATGGAAAAAGTACCTAATCTCTAAAATTAACTATTTTTGGTGGGCAGTGATACATCCAGTAAGATTCTAACAATTGAAAACCTTAAGAAAAGAGGATGGTACTTAGTTAATAAATGTTACCTCTGTAATAAAGAAGAAGAAACTATTATGCACTTGTTCTTTCAGTGCTCTTATGCTCAAGAAGTCTGGGATTTCTTCCTAGAGATGCTTAAGGTTGAATGGGTTTTCCCTACCTCGGTTAAAATGTTTGTTGAAGGGTGGTGTTTGTGCCCCTACTCTCATAATATTATTCTTGACTTATGGGGACAAGTCCCCCTGTTTCTTATTTGGGAATTATGGAAAGAAAGAAATAATAGAGTCTTTAGGGATACTACTAAGAGTATTAAGGAGCTATGCATGGTTATAAAGAGACATTCAAGAAAATATTGAAAGTTGTAAGTACCCCCAGTCTAAGAAAGGGCCTACTTATCAAGAGCTAAGAATAAAGTACAAATGGGAGATTTCCCAGGATCTAAGCAACGTGAAATGGGCTAAACAAATCTTAAGAAAAAGCATTGTCTGGATTCCTCCTAATCATGGATGGGTGAAATGTAATTTTGATGGATGCTCAAAAGGAAATCCTAGGTTGGTAGGAGCAGGAGGAGTGGTTAGGGATGAAAGAGGAATCTACCTTGCAGGATACAACAAAGGATTGGGAACAACAAAAAATAACTTAGTTGAAGAACATGTTATTTGGGTTGGAATTGGTTATCTCAAAGATAATGGGTATAGGAGGGTGATTCTAAGATTATTATTGACTACCATAATAATATAGTGGATGCTCCCTAGGAAATTAAAGATCTATTATGGATGACTATAAAATCATGTTACAGTCTCTCCAACATTACAAGATCCACCATACTTTTAGAGAAGGTAATATGGAAACAGATGCAATGGATAATCTTGGTTTAAGACAAGAAGTTTTAAAATATTGGGTTTTCTCTAATCTAGCTAATCAATTAAAAGAAATATTTGTTAAGGATAGATTGGGAATGGTTGATGGAATGGGAGCTCGAATTTATTATGGAAAATTTTTAGCAATAATTAAAATGATTGGTTGTGATAGGAGTCCTCTTGGCATGAGGAATCCTTGCTGGCATATTAGCAAGTTGACAAGATGAACTAGGTGGCATGAGGGAAAAGGTATGCATAGAATCCCAAAGTAATAAGAGGATTAAGAAAGAAAGGATAGAGTATTTGGATCGCTTCATACTTCAAAAAGGAAGGCTTAAAGGAGGAAATAATGAAATAAATAAGCACCGCAAGAAATAGAAATAATGATCTCAGAAATGAAATTTTGACATGTTCTAAGGTAGATAGAAAGACAAGTAATAAATTAAATATAATCATGACAAAGAAAGGTGGCGGAGCTAGCAGTCTTAATTATGATAGGGCTCAAAAAGGTGATTTCCAACTTAGCTTGATTTTCAAACATCCTATCAATTATTTGGAGCTGATATTCTCGCAAATGAATAAACACAAGGTTTTAATCCAAACTAAGTTTATTGAGTTTCTTTTTGTCATTGTTGAGAACAACGACGACCAAAGAAATGAGTTTCTTCTCTTTACAAAAAATCATCTCTGTAAAGAAAATGCCATGGGAAACCCAAGGAAGAGAACGAAGTCGAGCAAGTATGAATCTCTGTGAAAAAATTAAGAGCTATGGGGGCATTTTGAGAGAGCTCAGTTTACCCCATATTTTGTTTCTATGGAACAGTATAATGAAAATATGAGCTATAAGTTTGCTAATTCATGGAAGGATGGTGAGATGCAGATGGGTGATCTCCATTTCAAAGTGGATGTGAAGCTTATTGATAAGGTGATGGTATTGGCCTATGAAGGAAAAAAGGTGGAAAAGGTGAGTAACAATAAATACCTTCATTATTTAGAGAAAGTTTTTGAGGATAAAGAGAAGGCTGAGAGATTCCAAAATGGGTATGCTAGGGTTTTACTCCCTCCTCTAGACCACAATGTGTGTTATTTTGTGATGAAGTATTTCATGCTTGAGGGTTGCTTCCAGTCGGTTCATGGCTACCACTTCCCATTTCTTAACCACATCTGACACCTTGAGAAGATTAACTTTCCTTTATTTCTTTCTTCTTCTCTAAGCCAGAGCTTAACCAACAGATCTCAAACCCATTGTTATATAAGGGCCTAATCAATGCTATCTATAAATACATGTTGTCCATGTCCTCATAGCATAACCCTTCCCTCAAGCTGATTGAAAACCCTACCCCTAAGAGCTTTGTGAAAATAGAACTCATTGAGATTTTCCTTCATACCCCATCTAAAATGTCTGTGAAAACTCCTCCTAACCTTGAGGACCCGTTGTGTTTGGAACTTCTTAAAGCCACTCCTAAAAAATGCAGTGTGGATTCTATTGGCCCTGATACATGAATAAAAAAAGGAAATTGCTTATTAGGGAGTTGGGAGCTAACCCAGACACTATCGACATCCTAGATGACAATGACAAATTAGATTGTTCTTCTCCTGTGGGTCAAAGGTCTACCAGACTGGCTATGGTAGTGTCTAAGGGGTCGAGTAGCAGTAAAAAGTTGAAAAGTTCAAAGAAAAAATGTGTCTCTGGTTCTCAGGATCTAGTAAAGGGAAGAAGGTTGTGAAGGAAGCTTTTGATTCCTCTACTGAGGAAATCCCAGATAGTCTTGGTGGTGAGTCTGATGAGGAAGAGAATTCCAATAGTGAGGAAATGGAAGAGGTTTCACAACAAGCTATGAGTCAGGAGGCTAATAAAGATATGGAGAAGGCTATGAATATTAAAAATGTCACTAAGGACCCAAAGGTGATGGAAATTATTAATCCTAATGAAGAGGATTATGTGGGTTTTGACAATAATAGAATTAGAAGGGTGGAGGAGAGGTTGGAATTGTTGGAAAAAATGATGCAAGAAGAGGATAAGGATTGTAGAATTCAGACCCTTGAAAAGGCAGTGAAAAGTTTGTGCACGGTGATGAATGTTATTATGAAAAAGGCAGTTATGGCTATGATTTCAAGGTAAGGAAAAATTAAGAAGCAACAGAGGAAAAGGGTGATAGAGGGTGAAGAGAATTTGTCAAGAAAGCTGGACCCGAAGGAGAAGGTTGAGGACACTGTTGAAGACCTACTGAAAGCTTGGACTTTGATCAAGGATGCTTAGTCCTTGGTCTTTGTTCTATTTTTTGTCTCTTGTTGTTATGTTTATTTTTGCTACTCCTACTGGTTTTAGGATTGTTAATGGTCATTGCTGCCAGGAATTTCATATGTTAAATCTTGTTAATGGTTATAGTCTTCATATGGACACTACTTTAAGATTATTTGGTTATAACCAGATCTACTAGTGGGACTTCATGAAAAATTGGATGTGTTTTTTTGCTATGTCTGATAGAACTATAATGTTTGATTAGGGGGGTATTGGTTAAGTTTTGATTGATGCATGGGGGAAGTATCTTTCAAATCTACTTCCTCATGTTGTTGTTCTGAATGAATGTTGTTCTTTAAATTGTTGTACTAATTTGTAAGGGCCAGGGCCCTTTCCCTACTTACTCAATAAAAAACAATGGTTGAATTCTTGAAAAACCTCAACCATGCATAACATCTACTCTTCAAGTTCAAGTGGTATGATTTTTAATGTAATATTGTCTACCATGCGTACTACTAGAACTCATTGATCTTGGTCCATTGCTCTTTAGAATAGTATTTTTTATTTCCTCTTCCCTTTTTATCCCCAAAATTGAAGTAGGTTATTGAATCATTACATGAAGAGATATTCTAAAATATTGAATGTTATTTCACAGGATGCATGCCATGTCTATGTAACTTCCTAGTGTTGGTATGGGTTTGCTTGCACTAGTATAAATTTATTGATCAACAACACCCATGCTTCAAAAATAAGAGACATATGTGATGAAAACAATTATATACAATAAAATCCTTATTATTACCATTTATTTGTTTCTTAAGAATGGTCATGTCTTGTAATAGTGTATCCAAGGTTGAATTAGAGATAAGGGTGATGTAAGGGGTGTGTGAGATAATATAAGGAGTGTAATGAAGATGTGTGAGGGGAGGTGAATTCATATCATGGAAGGAGGAACAAAATTATAAAATAGAGGTGGGAGGGGGTAATGGTGTGGGATATAGAAAGGGGATATTGAGTGGTGGTAATGAAATAAGTGAAGTAGTAGTCTATGGAGGAGAAGAGATGTGAAAAAAATTATAAGAGATGCAAGAATGGTATGGGGTATAACCAATAGGTATGTCATAGGTAGGAACAAAACAAGTTGGAATTTATAAGAAGGTGTGGTCATAGAGGGACCAAGGATGGAAGAGGTGGGGATAGTAGAGGTAGGAGTCACAGGAAGGTTGGTAGAATTTTTAAACGACCATCAATAATTTGTAAAGATACTTTTTAAAACATTTTTTTGAGAACTTATGAATCCAAATGAAATGAAAAACTATGTTAAAGAGGGTATAGGAGAACTTGATAATATGGCGTCAAAGATGGATAAATGTTCAAGAAAACTTACTTTAAACTAAATAAGGGAGTAAAAAGATATTTTTTGGTACTCTTCATTCAAATAAAAAAGTTGCCACTTTAATAAATGACTTATTTTAAAATGATCATGGTGATCAAAAGATATACTTGTTTAAAATAAATTGTCAAGTGATCATAAGGCCTTTGCAATGGTCTTAAGTCACCATAATGATTATGCAATCACCACCTAATAAAGTGGTTGTTTTGTCACAAGTGAAAAATAATAATAAAATTTGCATATGGAACACACAAATATATAGAGAAAACAAGGTTAGAGGGGTTTAGAGGATACAAAGGGAGGATAGAGGTATGACCTAGAGACATGACAACCTATGGCAATGGATAAGCAACCAATTTAGTTTGTGTCTACTAGAAAAAAATATTTGTGCCAAGAAGACGCTACATCTTTAGATATATAAACTTTGGCCTAATACAATGTTGCATAAAATTATCTACACTCATAAGAATCATCACAATAGTTAGGTAACTGTACCATTAGTTTTAAAATATTGCATGGTCATCACCAAACTACAACTTATTGTAATAGGTGATTTTGATATAGTTTAGAAAGTCATTTTTTTCTTGTTTGAACTTAATTTTTAATGCTTTCTAACATTCAAGAGTAACATGGGCTAATTTTCTCATGGTGTAGTGTGGTTATATTTGATGGAGTTGAGTGAGGGGGTAGGAGTTGAACATTTAAATTCAAGGTCAATTCACATCTATGGAGTGGGATACACTTTCAAGGGATTTTCCTCCAAAGAAAATACCATGTGCATGAATATTGGGTTTTGTAAATAACCAATATATATGGCTTCAACATTAAGGGGAAAGGGGATAATTTAATTTTAATATGATACAAGTAGGTGTTAGTGGTTAGAAAGCATGTGCAAAAGGAGGTAAGGTATTTATAAGTGACATTCCAAATCCTCTATAGATCACTTTTCTTAGGTCAATTAGGGGAACTTCCATTTACTATAATGATGGTCTTGCTAGGGTTATGAAGTTACCTTTTTTCTACTATGTAGTGTTATATTATGTCAAAGCCACCTAATCACAAGGGTTCCTACTTAATCTTAATTCTAATGTAGTTAACAAAGGAAATAATTTTGCAAGTTTAATATAATCCTGCCCAAGTTTCCTAAAACCACTTATTAGATCTCTAAAAAGAAATCATTATAATTTAGATTAATATGTATACTATAATTGAGATATTATTAGGGGAATTTTCTATTATATTTGAACATCTTTTGGTAAGGATGTGACCCTGCCCAAAAGACTCGCCATGCAGATCTCTAAAAAGAAATCATTATAATTTAGATTAATATGTATACTATAATTGAGATATTATTAGGGGGATTTTCTATTATATTTGATGTGGAAAATATTTGGGGATTGAGATGTATATGTACTTTTGAATCAAAGCTTTCTATAGGATGACATATTTGTCATAACTTATCTAGGTTTTTTTATTGATGTTTTTTAATGTGTGGGATGGTAATCAAAATTATTTTTGAGTTGAATGTAGGTGTGGGTAGCATCCTTGGTTGATAGTGTACAAATAATAAGTAGATAGAAAAATGTAACCAAAAAATGGGTACATAAGAATAATATGATACCTAGTGAGAATAGGAAGGTATTTTAATTATACTAACATATGTAGAATAGGTATCAAAAACATAAACTTGAGTTGTATAAATAAAATTAAAGGGTGCTTATTAGTACCCTATGAATGCATGGATTATGCCATTTGTTTATTCAGTAAATCTTGTAGAGATCCTTAGTAGAGATCCTGGTTGAGAAAAATTGAGGCTAGTGGCTAGATTGCCATAAATTTCACATGACATTTTGAACATTGGGATGCTAATTGTAACACCACCTAGTTCCCACAAATAGACAAATAGTAGACCATCACACTCGTCAATGTGTTCACGCAACTTGACATCCTATTATAGGATGTTGATGTCAAATCCTCAATATTGGGATGTTGGTGACAAATGGGGTCATGTTCTTTTGTAACCTATTCGAACATCCAATCCCTTTAGTGAAGTGGGAAACTTTATTTACCAACATTGAGGGTACAACCATTTCAACACTTTCGAAGGTCATTATGAAGATCCCTACCACCTATATGATTGATGACAAATTATTTAATAAACTTATTTACTAATCATGTAAGGTCCCAAACATCAAGGCTCACAAACTAGAGCACAACATACTAATAAAAGTGTTTTATTACAATTAATTTATAATAAAATATTTGTTTAACATATACAAATTCTACCAAGATGAAGAGATTTTTTAAAATTTAAATATTATTTATACAAACCCATAATGAAAACAATATGAATATAAATGGGTAGGCTCAAGGAAATAATGGAAAAACTAAATCATTTTATGGTACTACATTTTCCCCGTCCTTGGTCGAAGCCCAGGCATATCCCTTATACCCACAACGATTTCTCTCATGAGGCTGAGGCTTATTGTTAACGAAGACACAACACCCAACAGAATAAACCACAACCAGAGCAATGAGCACCACAATATTGATAACACCAATCTTACGCCAGTTGTGCTTCAGGTTTGCCAGCACACCTGCCTTGCAGGAATTACAGCTATAGCACAGTTGATCCTCATCATTACTCCATCTGCTACAGTCCACGTCTGTTGAGTTGCTTGCCGTGGAAGTCCAAAAGGTGGCGTTCACATACACAAAGTTGCACGAGCTTGGAGGCTTACAGCAACCCGACTGCAAAAACCAATTCAAATTTTACAGCTTATCTATACAGAATAAAATCAAGTTATAGTAATCAGGAGGGACCTAAAATAATCCATAGTTAGAACATTTATACTTAAACAGAAAAGAGATTTTAGGCATGGAAGCTCAAGTAAGTTACCTGAATTGGGGATAAATTCTTTTTGTAGAACTCCTCTGCAACTTCGTCGACCGAATCATCGGCCAGGCTCTTGCATACTTTGGAATCCTGAAGGCAGCTTTTAATTCTGTTCCAGTTGCTGCTCTTCTCCACTCTCTTCTGCAGCCAGTTGGAATAATCCCCCAGCCGGTATTCTTTGTACCCTCTTCCCGAAACGACCTGTCCTGCGCCTTTGTTGGTGACGACGAAGGCGAAGACAGTGAAGCAGAACAAGAGCAGAATGAGCACAAACATGACGGCCAAGTAAAGCCGCATAAGCGATGTGATTCTGCAGCAGGCGCCCACCAAGGCGACCAGAGAGACGATGATAAGAAAAGCCCCAATGGTTATCACAGGCCATTGAAGAAGCTTCTCGCAGTCACTGTCTGCCTTCGTTGCCAACCATATTCCGGTGCCCAAGATCGGGACAGACAGCACAAATGTTGCAAAATTGAGTAATCCGATGAGCCATCCGACGAGGTTGTTGGCGTAACGAACCATTCTCAAATATCTCCCAACCTTGGAATTCAAGCAATGTCTCTGTAAAAAAATTGTATCATCCCCCTTCTAAATCAAAGCAAAGCAAACGTCCGTTACTAGACAGAAAACGAAAAAGAAACGTCACCGCTTGCGCGGTTGCGTCTTCGCGTTTGTAATGTGCGTTACTTTCATTGGGATTTCCTTTGACAGATTTTTTCAATTAATAATTTAAAATGAAGAAAGTCAAAGACGGGGATTTTGACCGCACTACATTTTATGTTTTCCTAGGGGAGAAGTGTTAGCGACCGGATAAGCCCCCCCCGGGTAACTTAAAATTGCCTGCCACGTGGAGGATTGAGATAAAGTGTATTAAACGTGATTTGGCGACCTAATATTTCACATGACGAAGCCTCTACATAATTTGTATTATATTTGTACCTGCCACTTGACTGACTTACGCATTCCCTAAATTCATATATAATCATATAAAAAGTTATTTTTAAAAAATTAAAAATTGGAAATTGGGAATTACAAGGAAAACCTCTATGCAGCCTTCATAATGTACATTTTATTGTATTTATTAATTAATTGAAAATAAAAAATTCAAAGTGTTCTAATTTTCAATAAATTAATAAACACAGTCAAATGTGTATTATGGGAGTTAGATAGACAATAGTAATTAGGACTTGTATTGAAGAAAGGTTCAAGGATTATGCGGATAGAAAACTATATGTATGTTAATTTGTTAGAGAGTATGTGTTTGTGTATGGGTGTGTATGGATGTCATGTGCTGCAAATTCTAGTTGTATGTGGTTGGATTAAACATGTAAGTAATAATAAGTGCTAAATAATGGAATGAAATAAACTTGGAAAAATCTAGATTTTTTCTTTAAAGAAATTAAGTATTATCTAATTTTGAAATATTTGCATACAGATTTAATACATAAAGCAATGCAAATGAAAAAAGAAGGTTATCATCAAATTGACAAAAAATATTGCAAATGGAAATAGAGTGTTCTCATCTAGTTTGAAAATCAATATCTATCTAGCTTTTACATGATAAATGAGATTTTGGAGGCTTTCACCTCATATTTTGGAGGCTTTTACTATTAAATGACTTGTTTCAGCTCAGATCCCCCACTATATGTAGCTTATTGGCTAATTATGAGTCATATTTTTAAATTATTTTTAATTTAAATTTAATAATTATTCACGTCAACTAATTAATATTTAATAATAAATATAATTTTAATATTAAAATAGAATAAATGTTTATAATATATTTATCTAAAAATATTGAGAAATATAGAACTATTTTATTTAGTTAAGAGATATTTTATTTTTACTTTTCAATATAATGTAATATATCATTGAAATCATGTTCAAACTTTCAAAATGTTAAATCAAAATAAATTATTTAATTATACTTTTATTACTAATATTTAAGCTTTTGGATTCAACTGTGTCAATTTTTTTGTCGACGTTTCGGATCACATTCAGTGGTCCATCATCAGAAGAGGAAAAAATGAGATGAGATTGCAGAACAAGTCTTAATAAAGGGTGAGATGGAGGAGTACGAGAAAGACTTAAAAAACAATAAAATAATACCAAGGAAAAAATAAACAAGTCAAACCCAATAATAGAATTTGAAAGCGTTTTATATATAAAAGAAGAAATTTAAAGGTAACTAAAGCTTAAAAATAAAAATGAGGAAATTACAAAATAAATTAATTAATTAATGATTAAAATAAAATAAAAAGCTAGAGAAAGTAAAAAGCATGAAAAGATATCAAGAGGGCAAAAAGATGACAGAAGAAAATAAATATACTATAATTATTTAATACTAGAGAAACAAAAAGATTAAATAAGTTAAAAAGGACAAGAACTAGTATAAAATCAAATTCAAAATAAAAGGTCAAAAAGATAAAAAGAAAACAAAAAGACCAAAAAATAATTAATTTAAAATTGTTATATTAATTTAATGATTACAAGAAAGCAAAAAATTATAAATGACAAAAACAAAAGACTAGAATAAAATCAAAATCAAAATATAAGGCAATAAAAGAAAGAAAAGAAGAAAATAATTAAAAGGAGACAATAGAAGAGATGAACTTAAATAAACTTAAATATATAAAACAAGTAAGGTGAAAGAGCAAAAGAAAAAGATAAAAAGAAATAAATGAAAAGAAAAATAAGTGCAAAAAATATTAAAGAAAAAGAAAAAATAAGAACAAGAATCCCTAAATAGGTAATTGAATAAAGAAAATAATTGAACAAAAAAAAAATACAAAGAAAGGAAAAGGTAAGAAGAAATGGGACAAAATGAAGACAAAGGAGGAAAGAAGGAAAGGGGGAAAAGGCAAAAAAGAAAGGAGGGGAGAGAGAAAAGTTAGACTGCACCAAAGAAAAGGGGAGAGGCCCAAGGGGGAAAGGAAAGACAGGCGAAGGTGAAGGCGAGAGGGAAGGAATTAGGTGGGAGGGTTGGAATGGAGGGAGTTTAGAAGGGGATGCTAAGATAAACTTAATTGCCAACCTTCATCTCGATTGAGATTGGTGGAGTGGTTTTGGATGGTGATGGCTTCTTGTAGTTTGCATTTGAAAAAATTATCTTCCTTAACCACTACTTGGGTGTTCTCTAGGCAAATGTGGTGCTTGGTTTGGTGGGAGTGCTCTGCATGGGCTGATTTAGAGATTCTATCATGTCTAATATCAACACAATGCTCTTTGATTCTAATGTTGATGGATCACCCCGTTTCTCCAATATATGGGGTCCCACAAGAGCAATCTATCTTGTACACTCCATAGTGAAGAAGAGGTGGCAAGGGGTCCTTGGTCATGAGGATAAGATTCCTTGTGGTAGAGATGGGTTTGAAAGCACAAGAAATACCTTTTTTGGGAAGAATTTTTGAAATCTTATAGGAGAGACCTTCAATATAGGGTAAGGTGGAAAATTGGAGAGGGGTGGTTCTTATTGGCTTGGTCGCGAGAAAAGCTCAATTTTTGGAAATTTCAAAAGCTTTGAAGATTTGCTTATCACAATATCCATTAAGTTTGAAGACACGGTAGAGATGAGAAAGCTCAAGGATGATGTGGTCTTTATCAAAAATGTGATAAGCCCGGGTTGCGAGAGTGTTGAGGACACTCGCCTTTTGGGCCGAATGGTGATGAGAAGAAGCATGAAGATAGAGGTCAGTGTGAGTGGATTTTCTAAAGACGCGACGAGCCAAGGAACCATCTTCTTTTTTGATGATGAGGACATCAAGAAAGGGAAGTTGGTTGTTGGACTCCACTTCCTTGGTAAACTAGATGCATTCAACCAGGTTATTTAAGTGGGAGTGGAAAAGGTCAAGTTGGTCACCACCATGAGGCCAACAAACATTGGTGTCATCTACATAACGTTTCCACCACTGGGGCTTAAGAGGGAAATAATTAAGAGCTGTCTCCTCAAAATATTCCATGTAGAGGTTGTCTATGACTGGAGATAAGGGGGAGCCCATGGCAACTCCATCAATTTTTTCGTAAATCACATTTTGGAAAACTCATACCAACTATACTTACTTTTATAAAACTTACCAATAAAGAACATACACATCTATGAACTCCCATTACATGGGTAATGCCAAATATAAAAATGGATCAAGGCATACCAAGTCTACTAATCGACTCATACCAAGGTGTGGTTAATAATCAAACCACGTAGTAATAAAGAACAATCACAATGATCTACACATGCAACAAAATTGTTGCATAATCTCTCATAACAAGTCACCACAACTCTCCCAAGTCCACCATGTCAAACCATGTGAACATGAACCTCTCTAAGAAGTGGCCATAGAAGAAAAGAGAGAAAACTTGTAAATTATATCAAATAACATTTCCTTCTACCAACACATCAAAATGTTAATTTGTGCCAAGTAAGATCTTCACAATCCCAATTGAAAAGTCGTAACAACACCCAACCATTCAATATTATAGATAAAAAAATATGTTGAATATAAACAACATGGGTGTAAACCTCTCTAAACAAGGAAGATAAAACTCAAATCCATTTTAAAAAATGGGAATAATCCCAATAACATCTCTTAAACTCTTAATCATAAATGACATCATAAAAGAATCATATGCACAAGGAGACAACCATAGAAAATACTCCTCAAATGAATCCTCTAGAAATAAACAATCATAGATCAAGATCTATATCCATGAGAATACAAAGCATAAAACATAATGCATCTAAAGACAAAGTTGAAATTCTAGATGGTTATCCTCTAAGTATACCAAGAGTGGGGAATGATATTACTCCTTTAGAATAAACCAAGATATTTTGAAGATTTCCAAGAACAATCTCCTCTATAGGTCCATCAAGAAATCATGCCCATATCCAAGTGAAGGCTCCTAAGAATTCTTGCTAAAACCTCTATAGAGTAGCCATCTAAACAAATCTCTAAACTCGAGAGAACTCTAGCCTCATATAAGTCTCCAATTATCCACTCCAACCAATCAATCCATGCTATGATCTAAATCCAACATCACATTCTCATGAATCTCCCAAGTACATGATCAATATATTCAATACAAAGAGAATTTTTTATCAATGAAGTATGCGCTCTTGTTGAGATATCATCTTAACTACCTATTAAAACATAAGAATACTTCTCGATGTGTGGGCTTTAGTGAGTTGAATTCAACCTTCAAAGAGAGTTGGTTCCCTTATTGTTATCACCTAAACTAAATTAAACTGTACTACTTTACTAAGAAAAAGATAGAGAAATGGATTAAAATGAAATCTAAGCTCTACTAAGGTGATGCACCAAATTTTTACTAAGTCTTAAACTATTATTTTCTCACACAAACATTCAATATCATCTATTCATGAACAAATCTAGTATTTAACATGTCCATGAATAAGTGTTTTATAGAGGGGTCCATGTTTAATAGTTATAGGAGGAAGAGAATGTAGTATTCCTTATAGTTAACATGTGTTTGCATAATAACATAGACTATAACCTACATGGAAACATAATTTTATGTTCAAAGGTGCTAATGATAAGACATGCATTTGAGGATTTATTCTATGAAATCACAAAAATGAATATCAATTATTTGAAAGCCAAAATGATGATTTTATTGATAGTATGGTGTTGTTACAATAATACAAAGTCTAAAAATGAACTTGATATTTCTTTAAAAGATGAAACTACATTGTTGTTTTCAGTCATAAAATGACTAGTTCTGAGTTAAAAAACAACATTCTCTATTGAAAAAGCTCTAAAAAAGCTACAATTATACTTCCAAAAAATTGTAAGAATTGATTTAAAATTGTCCCTATGAGTCTCATATTGACTTAACCCTCTATCCCAATAGTTTTGGCATGAGTAAACTACTAACACCTATCATAACCCAATTTTTATTACATTTAAATTATAATGTGATAAATTGAATTATTGAGGAAATTCAATCTGTTGAATGAAAATTTTGATATTTTTGAAAAGTTTAAAAGAAGTTGACCATCATTGACTATGTGATCTTTTCAATTATCTTATAATTTTATCATGAGTAAATGTTACTGTTGAACTGTGCAAGTGCAAGTGTGTGCAAATGCAACTGGAAACATGTTGAAAGATGAGAACCATGTGGTTGAAGTAGGATCATCTAGCCAGATCAAACAATAAGCTTGATGGAATCTAGGAGCACACACCACAAAATAGCATGATGACTGCATTTAAAAATTTATATAGGAGATTATATTGATCTAACTTGGAATGAATTGATGATAGAGAAGGTAGACTTGTGAAATGTAATACATGTGAAATTCTTATTAAATTGTCTATCTTGATCTTGTGTTTTGAGAATTCAAAAGAAAACGATAGTATGACTTGACACATAAATGAATGTATGTATTTTGAAAAGGATTATTTAAAGGATAAGAAAAAGCCACTTCATTTAAACATTATTGTTCAAAATAAAATAAAAATTCATTCATATTTAAATGTTGATACATGTACATGTAAACACACATATATATACACGTATATATATAGACACATGTACATATGTATGCACATATATAAATGAAAGAACATACATTTGTGTGCAAATATATATAAATATAAAAATACATACATATATATATATATATATATATTCCTTAAAGAAAATGAACTTGGAATAAAAAATTATTACTATCATATTGATAGAATTCAAATGAAATCATAAGAAAATCTCATAAGTTCATGGCCTATATTCAAATTATGGGGCAAGTAATTAAAATTCAATATAGTGGGGCGAAAAAATTAATGCCCGTTATGAAAGAAATGACCCATATTCATGTGAATAGGTAAGAGGGAGAAATATTTCCATTTTGAAAGGATATTACTGGAAAAACATTGAACAATGGTGGCGAGGGGTATCCAGGAAAAAGAAGGCAAGTGACTTGACAGTGAGGAAAATCAAAAGAAAAAGCTTTGGAAAAAGCTCGACTTTGAGGTAAATCGATATCATGTTTTGGAAATATACCTAATTTCTTAGTATCTCTATTCAAAAGGCTTGCAATATTCTTTTAGTTTGTTGATTCTATTAGAATCAATCATTAAATATTAAATGTATGCAAATGTATTTGGCTTCGAGTCGACTCAATTTCATGTAAATCGATCATCCTTTGTCTATGAAACCAAGGCCTATTCAGCAGACCATATATGCTTCCAATTTATGCATTCATTTTCATCCAATTAGCATGTTGGCTGAGCTTAGTCGAGCCAAGATTGTCGTATATTTTTGCCTCTTTCTATATTGTCATGCATGTGAGTTTACCAAGCTATTTTATGGTTATTCAGATTAAATCTAATTAGCAGCAAATTGCATTATTTGAAAGCAATGTTAAATTAAAAAAATTAGTGTTCCCTTTAGAGAAACAACTGTATACCGCCATCCTTGCAACTGTCACTCTTTTTAATAGTATTTGATATCTCATTCAGCTAGGCTAAATGATGGAGGCCACACCCTTTAGGTGTCTAGATTTATTTAGAATATCATAGAAATACAAACCATCGCTATTTTTTATTAAGTCTGCATCGTTCACCTTGAATGAAGGAGGAACAAACTTATCGTTCCAAACCTTTCATTTGATGAATCAATCTACAAGATCAACTAGCCACATGTTATCAATCATAGGTTAAACATTGCATGTTGAGCTATATATGTTGGATTAAAGGGTATTCATTAAGAATCAACCATTGTCATTATTTATGGTAAATTGAACAATCAATTTATTGTTGGTTGTTCTTTGGAACTACAAGTGTTTTGATCATTTATTATTTTCTTGCAGACCTCAATAGGAAACACGGGTTTTTTCTAAAAACCTAGAAATAATGAAATTATTTCAAGACTCTTATGATTATTTTTGTCTTAAACGGACAAGCATGTTGATCCATACATCTATTACATAGAGGAAATTAGTATCATTTATATGTTGAATACAAGAATGATGGAGATTATGTTCCTTTATATGTAGTATTGGATAGGTTGAATCTATCAATGAAACTTAATGGAACAAAAACTTGTAAACCCTTACAAACATCTTTGTTTTGTTACAAATAGCAAATCAGTATTTGGAAAATATTCAAACAAACTTGATCCCAATTCTTTTACTTCTTATATTTCTGACAAACGATATGAAAATTCTATAACATTATTTACAACTAAAACAATCTGATATGATGGTTTTATTTTAGAATGTATGCACAAATTAATAAAAAGTTAGCACATATATGTGTATACACATAGACCTTCATCTATGTACATACACATACTTGTGACATACCTTCTTTTGTTACTTATGAAATTCATTCTTAAATGAATAACAATTTGTGTTGAATGTAATCATGTACCATGTGTATTAAATGAATAGATAATGTATTGATCAGTTCCATTTGAATCATTTTTCTGATTTTTATTAAATGAGGAAATAAGTAGATTGGATTACTTTTCCATAGATATGTGTGTAATTAATTTTCTCTTCATTGAGTAGAAAAGCAACACCTAAGTAGACTAGAGCACCTCAGGGTAGATGTTGCTAGAAGGTAGATAGTCGTTATGGAATAAATGTGTTGTTGAAAGTTACCTTTCAAGACAGGTGTCAAAATGGATTCAAAGAGTATAGGTTTTTAATTTATCCAAAACCTATTAGTTGTTGTTACAACTTAATTTTCATGCTTGGCTAAGAAATTAGCCCATTATGTATGTATGGACTTTGTGATAACACTCTCTACCATTCATAGCATAGATCTTGCATTTTTCTAATTCAGAGATAGAGATGCATGTTGATGTATGGGAACACACCAAATTCCACCTTTTAGATTGTTCTCTTGCTAAAATTTTCGTGTAGGGTCAGGTATTCTTCAAGTTGGAAGAATTGTGGGGAAACATAAGCTTTGTTGTTGGGAGGTAAAACACTTCAACCATGTTCTCGTCCACTAGTGGAGGCAAGCGTCAAGAGGAAACCTTGGATGTCTTCAAGACCATCAAGGTCAATGATGTAACCTTGATGAAAATTTTGTATATTGTATTGACTTTGTGGCCTTCTGAGCCAAGTCAACTTGGATATTGTAATTGACATTGAAATTGAATATATAAACCTTTGAATCTTTTTAATTGGACATGTGTTGCTATGATTGAAAATAGCTACTTAGTTATGTCCTTTTAAAATTAAATATTTAAAATGTCATTTGCAATTATAGGATTAAGTAATAATTAGAATGGGTAATTACATTTGGTATAAGAGCTTAGGGTTCAACTCTATGCCTTTTGAGTTTACCATAGCCTTGACTAGGGAATATTTGACCCTTGAATAAATTTATTTTTCATAAGAATTGACTAAGCCTGGGTTGAATATAGGTATTAGAAGGTCTAAGATGGGGCAAAAGAAATAGAAGACCATTAGGACCTAGAACAAGAAAGTCATAATGGAAGAAAATACCAAGACTAAGGTTCAATCCAAGATTCCCAATGATGAGACTCTAGCTTAAGCCCTCACATGACTTAAGCTAGAGAGAGGAAAGAAGATTAAGGAGAAGTGAACTCCTAAGATTAAGAAGCTTTTCACAATTAGAGATTGGCCTCTAGGGTGTGGGCCAAACACACCCTTATTAACTAAGGAGGAAAAGGAGAGCCTACATGCTCAACCCTCCTTTGAGAAAATTAATGTAAATTCAAATGAGGACCCAGAGGAGTGTCATTTCTCTAAGAACAAGAAAACTGATTAATGTAACAAGAAGCTTTTGTAAATAAGGGTCTATTGACCCAACCTTAATATAAATAAAGCAAGATCTTATTTTTGGTGTGTTCAAATGAAGAACTCCAAGAATGTTTATTGTGCATGAATGTGTATGTCTTCCTTTAATAAGCGATATATGCATGTGTATGTAATGTTATCTAGAATAAGAATGTTTATTCATAGAACCCAATGTTAAGTTAAGATAGACGTGAAATGTGATGTAGGTCGAGTGTGAGTCAGCATGGTGACCACTAGACAAGAGATGAGTGGTAGTGGGTCAAAAATGGACCAAACAAGAGGCTAGAAAATATTTTAGAGCTTATGAACAGGAAAAAGGCTCGTATGGACCACATAGAACATGAGGTTTGAGTGGCACATGAGAACCGGGTTCACAGGAATATAGAAGTCAATCAGGAACATTGTGGTACAAGAGAGGGCCCATGAGATAAACTTGAGAAATAACTTGGAAAATATCTCAAAAGAGTAGCACTGCCTAAGTTGATGGTAAGGCTATCGAAGCAAGAGCTAAGACATGGATCATTGAGATGGAGAAATACTTTGGACTCTATAACCTATCCAACCAAACTAAAGTAGCATGGGCTATATATCAGCTTTCAGGTGAAGAAACTACTTGGTGGGATAATGAAAATTTATAAAGGAATCTTCAGCTTGCTACGATTACTTGGAAGAGTTGGTTACTATAACTTTTTTTCAACAAGAAGGTGAAAAAATTCCAAAGCCTAACTTAGGGGAGCATGACTTTGAACCAATATTGGAAAAGTTCACCAACCTACTATAGTATGTGCCCCAGTATTAGGGAGACAAACATTTCCATGTCCAGAAGTTCATACTGGGACTTAGACCCCACATTGGAGCAAGAGTAGACATGCATGATCCTCTCGCCATGAATGAAGTTTTTCTAAAGGCCACCAAACAAGAGAAAAAATTGTAGTAGTTATCCAACCTCTGTAACAATTCAAATCCTTACTCATGGTTTGGAAACAAGAAGTCTCATAAAGGAGACAAGAACCATTAGATCCATAATCTCAAGAGGGGAAGTGAGTCATAGGAATAAGGTGAAGGTAGTAATGGTGGAAAGAGCAAGAAGGAAAATAATAACAAAGGAAAAGATGACCAAAAGAAGAAGGGCTTCAGAGAGGACAAGTCAAGAAGTCACAAAGGGCCTCGTCATGGGTGCTATACTTGTGGAGGTGATCATTATGCCTCAAATTGTCTACAACGGTCAAAGTCATGAAAGGAAGGAAACTATCAGTAGTCTCAACATCATCAAATCCATACTACAGTAAACAACAAGTAGGCAGAATATCAAGCTTTTCCAATTCAGCTGACAGGTAAGCTCTATGGGTGAACTATCTCTATTTTAGTTGATGTCAGAGCTACTGAATGTTTCATAGACCCTAGAGTAATATCCAAAATACCTATGAGACTTCGATACATGGAAAAATCATGGAAATTCCAATATGGAAACCGAGTAGAGTGGATGGTAGATAACTATCTCTTTTGTAGCGAGTTAGAGCTTCCAACCTTCCAAACTTAGGTCAACCTATATGTGGCACCCTTAGGCTCATATTATGTAATTTTGGGAATATATTAGTTAACCGAACATAAGGCTATACTGAACTATGAGGATAAGGTATTTAATTTCCTTGATCATATGGGGAACCCAGTCGATATTTGTGGGATGCAAAGACCCTTAGAGCTTAGATAGATTTCTACTATGTAGCTCAAAAAGGCTCGTTGAAAGGAATGTGCTATTTATGTTGTGCATATTAGTAACCCTGATAGAAAGGAAATGTATTTAGATGACTACCCTATTCTCAAGGAGTTTTGAGATGTATTCCCTGATGAACTTACAGAGTTACCTTTAAAATAGGAATTTGACTTCTCTATTGACCTTGTACCAGGAGCTAAGCCTCAATCCAATGCACCCTATCAAATGACCACCACCAAAGTCTATGAGTTGAAGGCCCAGTTAATGGAATTTTTGAAAAAGGGGCTCATAAGACTCGATGTGTCTCCTTGGGGAACACTAATTATCTTTATGAAAAGAAGGATATAATCTTGTGTCACTATATAGACTATCAGATGTTGAATAAGGAAACCATCAAAATTTGATATCCACTTCCAAGGATCGATGAGTTGTTTAACCAAATCAAGGAAGCGATAGTGTTCTCTAAAATTGATCTTAGGTTAGGTTACCATCAGTTTGAGAATAAACGAATAAGATATTCCAAATATTGTCTTTTAAACTTGATATGGACATTATGAGTTTAGTATGGTACCTTTTGGTTTGACCAATGCACCTGCACCTTTCATGAACCTCCTGAATAGTGTGTTCAAAGACTATTTGGATGACTTTTTTTTAATTTTTATTAACTACATTCTAGTTTACTCAAAGTCTATTGAAGAGCATGATAGGCACTTGAGGATAGTTTTACAATAGCTGAGAGAAAAGAAACTCTTTGGGAAGCTATCCAAATTCCCATTTTATCAAGACAAGGTGCATTATTTAGGCCATATTATTTTAGTTGAAGGATTCTCTATAGACCCTAAAAAGATCAAGGCGGTTGTGGAATGGCCAGTGCCTCAAAATGTGTTAGAATTTTTTAGCTTAATGGGCCTCGCACGATACTATAGAAAGTTTGTACAAGGGTTCTCCCAGATTGCATCTCCAATCACATCATTACAAAGAAAGGGAACACAGTTTGAATGGACTGAGAAATGTGAATAGGCATTCCAAATCCTTAAGGAGAGGCTCACAACAACACTAGTACTGACTATCCTTGATCCTAATGGAAGATTCATTGTAAACATAAATGCTTCAAGAGAGGGATTGGGAGTAGTACTAATGTAGGATGGACAAGTGGTAGCATATGAATTGAGGAAGCTTAAACAACATGAGGTGAATTATGCACCGCATGATTTAGAGTTGGTCGCAATAGTTCATGTGCCTTGCATAGGTGGAGGAATTATCTCTTAGGGAATCCATTTGAGCTCAAGAAAAACCACTTGGGATTGAGATGCATTTTCACTCAACCAAACCTTAATGTTTAGAAGAGAAGATGGTTCAAATTCCTTAGTGAGTATGACTTTGAAATTGAGTACATATAAGTGAAAGAGAAGAGATTGGTCAATGCTCTTAGTAGATGAAGACATATGGCAGCCATGATCTCAAGACAAGGTATAATTTGAAACAATAGGTGATACAAAATTTTCCAAGGGATGAGCACTATGAAAGAGTGAAGGTCACCCTAGCAAAGAATCCTTCAAATCATCAGTTTGATGGCTATGGGATCAAACTAGATGGAATTTTGAGATATTAGAGAAGAATTTATATTCTAGACTCTAGAGAGCTGAGAAAGTTGGTTTTAGAAGAGGTTCACAAAGAACCTTATTCAAGACACCTTAAAGTATCCAAGATGATCACATAATTCAAAACTTTGTACTTTTGGCCTAAACTCGAGAAGGATGTAGTGGAGTACGTAGCTAGATGCTTAGAGTGCCAACAAGTCAAGGCTAAGCATGTACATCCAATGGGGCTATTCTATCCTCATGACATACCTAAGTATAAATGGAAGGTGATCAGTATGGACTTCACATAGGGGTTACCTTTGAGTAAGAATCAATATGATGTTATCTTGGTTGTGATCAATAAGTTGACCAAGGTGGCACACTTCATTCCAAGAAACCTTAAGGATGGATTGTTGACCTTGACCAATAAATTTGTCTAGAAGATCTTCTTCTTACATGGAGTGCCAAAGACTATCATTTTTGATAGAGACACTTGGATGACCTCAAGATTTTGGATGACCCTAAATGCCGCATTGGGAACCAAGTTAAATTTCAGTTCTACTTACCATCTGTAAGAATTGGCTATGAAGGTAGTGACCCAAGATCTAGAGGCCTAATAGAAAGCACAAGCATAAGAGAGATAGAAACAAGATGACAAGAATAAACTGTATTCTGTCAATATAATAGAATGTAATGAGCTTGAAAAATGTACATAGGAGACCCCTTGGTTATATAGCCAAGGTGAGAACATAGAAGGGCATAAGATTATGACAAGTGTCATAATCTTATGACATGAGACAACTATGACAAGTTATCACTCCACCTAAAGTGGAAAAGTGATAATATGATAATCACCACAAAAGGTGGATCACCCACAAAAGGTGGAGAGATAATCACATGATGTGTCCACAAAAGGTGGACATGATGAGGTAATGACATGTCAAGTCCACCAAAAGTGGAAAATCTCCAACAACCTCCTATGTGGTCCCTAAGTAAACTTAACTAAGGTGTAATCATGACCTAGGACAAGGTACAAGACATTTAATTACACCAACACCCCCCTTAAGTGCAACTTAGGGAGAATGTACACAAAAGAAAACAATGCAAGATGGGTCCCAGCTACTAGGCCATGTTAGGTACCCATGTACACACAATGCAATATCTCATAAAGAAGAGAAAGGGAGAAAACCATGTGGGAAAAAACTCCCCCCCAAAAGAGAGATGAAATACAAAAGCCTATGAATATGGCATGAGAAGGAAAAAACCCCATGTGAGGAAAAAGTCCCCCCATAAGAAGAATGAAGAAGTCCATGCAACCCCCCCTCAATGGAGAGTCACTGCTCAAATGTCACAATGTCAAGAGTCCCCAATCTAAACTGAAGAAGGAGAGAATGTAGAGCAATGTGAAAGCTAAAGTAGAGTGGACCAAGGATGATGAGGAGTCCTCCAAATGTTGTTACAAAAGAAATGCCAAACTATGCAAAGCACTGATGGAAAGAATTAGGTACAACTGCAAAAGATGCCACATAACTGGTGACTGAGCTGAATCTGTCAACTCAAGAGTAACTGCAGAATCTGTCAATGAAGAACTATAGAAGAATCCACACTACAACAGGAATAAGGTCAAAACCAAGAAGACAACTGCATGAGCATCAACTGAATGCTCAATAATAGCAGATTGGTACAATCCATGTCTCATTGGAGCCATGCACAATTTGTACAATCCAAGTCTCACTGGAGCCATGCACCAAGTCTCTAGATATAGAACCAAACTTCTGAAGACAGGTAGAGTGCTTCCAAAAAAAGGTCTATATGGTGTTTAGTCCATCTCACTGAAATGCATGGGTAACCAGCTCCTGCATTCGCTAAGTAGATAGGAACTAACACTAGATACATAGATCAATCCAAAGAAGCATACAATACATGATAGAGTACATTGAAATAGTAGATTGTGGCACTTTATTTTAGTGCGATTACAACATTACAAAGAGGAGAACTACAATCAACATGATGCAAATCTGGAATGCTGATGAAGAAGCCAGCCAAAGGTGCCTCGAAGCAGAAGACCGTGAAGAAAGCCCTCCAAGTGGATGTCTATAGGAGC
The DNA here is from genome assembly GCA_007258455.2 of Sequoia sempervirens. Taxonomy (NCBI): domain Eukaryota; kingdom Viridiplantae; phylum Streptophyta; class Pinopsida; order Cupressales; family Cupressaceae; genus Sequoia; species Sequoia sempervirens. The sequence continues at coordinate 153,388,285 of VDFB02086081.1, read as the reverse complement.
AACTGACCCCCATTTGACTGCCAATTAGAGAAACAAATGGTCCAAGACAAGGCTCGATCGAGAGGCAAAATAATTTTCCCAGGTTTGCTTATTAATGCATGATTTGTTTTAAAAGAAAACTTAATTAAAAGCTTAATTTAAAAACTTTATTTATTCAAAAAACTTTATTATTAAAATAATAAAGAAAATTATTTGTTTTTAATGAAAAAACTTTATTAAAATAAAAAGAAAAAAAATAATTTTTTTTGAAAAAACTTTATTAATAATTTAATAAAGAAAACTATTTTTAATTATTAAAAAAACTTTAATATAAAATATTAAACTAAAAACTTTATTAAAAATGCATAATTTTTTTTATTAAAACTTAAAAACAAATTAAAATAAATAAATTAAAAACTTAAAAAGCTTTTAAAAGGATGGGCGGGCCTGGGGTCCCCCGTACTATCACATCAGATTAAGCGACAAATTAATCAAGTATTCAGACCCGCTGGGGAACCACCAACTGCTCATTGTAGTAGGTAATCGATCCACTCGTCTGCATCAGGGTTTTTAAATTTTTTTTAACTTTTATAAAAATGATTTTATAAAAGATTTTTAAATGTATGAGAAGATTTTTTAAAAAAAAACTACAAAATATGAGAAAATAATTTTATTTTTTTTTAATAAAATCGACTAGGTAGGGCCGTATGGCCCGCCTGCGAAAAAATTTTTGCCCTCGAGAGCAACTTGCTCCGATTCGGACAATTTGGCAGTCGATTTAGGAGTTTTTGGCCCTTCTGAATGCAATGGCAGTATCCTCTTTGGCTGAAAATGCTTCGAAGTGGCAGCTACCTCCTCGATCTAGCGACCACCTCCAATCTTCAACCTTTTGTAGATTTGGCCTCCAATGTCCAACTGAGACAAAACAAAAGGAAAATTTGACTATCTCAGACACTCTGGATGCAATGGTGAGCTCAGATCTGATGCAACAAGCTCCCAATATGCACCTACAATACAAGGACAAAAATGGAACCCTCCAAGAATCTCTCCAAAAGACTAACTAAAGACACTCCAAAAGCTCTGATACCATGTAAGAATTGGCTATGAAGGTAGCCACCCAAGATCTAGAGGCCTAATAGAAAGCACAAGCATAAGAGAGATAGAAACAAGATGACAAGAATAAACTGTATTCTATCAATATAATAGAATGTAATGAGCTTGACAAATGTACATAAGAGACCCCTTGGTTATATAGCCAAGGTGAGAACATAGAAGGGCATAAGATTATGACAAGTGTCATAATCTTATGACATGAGACAACTATGAAAAGTTATCACTCCACCTAAAGTGGAAAAGTGATAATATGATAATCACCACAAAAGGTGGAGAGATAATCACATGATGTGTCCACAAAAGGTGAAAGTGATGAGGTAATGACATGTCAAGTCCACCAAAAGTGGAAAATCTCCAACAACCTCCTATGTGGTCCCTAAGTAAACTTAACTAAGGCGTAATAATGACCTAGGACAAGGTACAAAGACATTTAATTACACCAACACCATCCTTAGACTGATGGATATATAGAGAGGGTGAATCAGGTAGTCGAAGACCTCCTTTGAATTGACTACATGGACCAACAATATAAGTGGTAAGAATACTTACCATTGGTATATTTTCCTTAAAATAAATCTTATCACACATCTCTAGGAATAGCACTATTTGAAGCTCTTTACAAATGAAAGTGTTGAACACCCATCAACTGGGATAGATTGGGAGATAAGATCGTAGTAGGACATACAATGCTTAAGAAGATGGAAGAAAAAGTGAGAGTTATTAAGAGCAGATTGAAGGAGGTGAAAGACTAACAAAAGAGTTATGCCGACAAGAATAAAACTCTTAGAAAGTTTGTGGAAGGTGATAAAGTTTTCTTAAGAGTCTAGCCTCATAAAAGTATCATTGCCTTCAGAAAGTCTTCCAAATTGGCCTCAAGATATGTGGGCTTGTTTGAAGTCTTGGAAGTGATCAACCCAGTTGCTTATAGACTTGATCTACCACATGCTCTAGCTCAACTTCATAATGTGTTTCATGTTTCTTTGCTTAATCCATATCATCTTGATGTAGCTCGTGTGCTTGATTGGAAATCCTTGCAGGTAAAAATTTAGGAGTGGTACTAGTGGAGCCCATTAGAATCCTAGATAGACACAAGGTTAAGTTGTGAAGCAAAGATATTGCTTAGTTTAAGGTCCAATGGGACTAGCATTCAAAAGATATTGCTACTTGGGAGGATGCGGAAGAAATAGAACACTCCTTCCCACATTTTCTTTCCTAAGAAAGAGTTTGATAATTTTGTTTGAAAATTTTGGATTGAAATAATATAATGTTTTGGCATGGAACAATATGATATGATGTTGAAAAAGACATATATGCTTTAATTATGGCTAGCTAGACATTCGAACGATGTGTCTTCCAAGAGGGGAAGGATGTCATAACCCAATTTTTTATTGCATTTAAATTATAATGTGATAAATTGAATTATTTAAGAAATTCAATATGTTGAATGAAATTTTTGATATTTTTGAAAAGTTTCAAAGAAGTTGACCATCGTTGACTATGCGATCTTTTGAATTATCTTATAATTTTATCATGATTAAATGTTATTGATGAACTTTGCAAGTGCAAGTGTGTGCAAAAGCAGGGAAATAGTTGAAAGAAGAGAACAAGGTTGAAGTAGGATTGTTTAACAAGATTGAACAGTAAGCTTGATGGAATATCAGTGCACACACTACAAAATAGCATGATGACTACATTTAAAAATTTATACAGGAGATTATATTAATCCGACCTGAAATGAATTGATGATTGAGAAGGTAGACTTGTGAAATTTAATACATGTCAAATTCTTATTTAATTGTCTATTTTGATCTTGTGTTTTGATTATTTAAAAGAAAATGATAGTATGACTTGACACATAAATGAATGTATTATTTCAAAAAGGATTATTTAAAGGATAAGAAAAAGCCACTTCATTTAAACATTATTATTCGAAATTAAAAAAAAAGTTCATTCATATTTAAATGTTGATATATGTACATGTAAACATATATATATATATATATACATATATATATACATACATACATATATATATATATATATGTATATATATACAATGTACATATGTATGTACATATGTTTATATATCAAAGAACATAAATGTGTGTGAAAATATATATAAATAGAAAAATACATATATATATTTATATTCCTTAATGAAAACGGACTTGGAATAAAAAATTATTACTATCATATTGATAGAATTCAAATGAAATCATAAGAAGATCTCATAAGGTTGTGGCTTGTATTCAAATTATGGCCAAGTAATTAAAACTCAATAAAGTGGGGCAGCAAAATTAATGCCCATTATGAAAGAAACAACCCATATTCATGTGAAAAGGTAAGAGGGACAAATCTTTCCATTTTGAAAGGATATCATTGGAAAAACATCGAACAGTGATGGCTACAAGTATCCAAGACAAAGAAGGCAAGTGATTCAGTTGTGAGGAAAATTAGAAGAAAAAGATTTGGAAAAAGCTCGACTTTGAGGTAAATCGATATCATGTTTTGGAAATATGCCTGATTTCTCAATATCTCTATTCAAAAGGCTTGCAATATTCTTTTACTTTTTCAATTCTATTAGAATCAATAATTAAATATTAAATGTGTACAAATGTATTCAGCTTAGAGGAAATTCAATTTCATGTAAATGGTTCATCCTTTGTCTATGAAACCAGGGCCTATTTGGCTGACCATGTATGCTTCTAATTTATGCATTCTTTTTCATCCTATTAGCATGTTGGCCAAGCTTAGTCGAGCCAAGATTGTCATATATTTTTGCCTCTTGAACTATATTGTCATGCATGTGAGTTTACCAATCCATTTTATGGCTATTAGGATTAAATCTAATTAGCAAAAAATTGCATTATTTGAAAGCAATGTTAAGTAAATTTTTTGATTGTTCCCTTTAGGGAAACAACTATATACTGTCATCCTTGCAACTGCCACTCTTTTTCATAGTATTTGATATCTCATTTGTCTAGGCTGAATGATGGAGGCTACACCCTTTGGGTGTGTTGATTTATTTACAATCTCAGAGCAATATAAACCATTGCTATTGTTTATTAAGTATACATCATTCACCTTGAACGAAGGAGGAACAAACTTATTGTTCCAACCCTTGAATTTGTTGAATCAATCTACAAGATCAACTAACTGCATGTTATCAATCATAGGTTAAACATTGCATGTCAAGCTATATATGTCATTAAAGGGTGTTCATCAAGAATCGGCCAATGCCATTGTTTATGGTAAATTGAACAATCAATTCATTGTTGGTCGTTCTTTGGAACTACAATTTTTTTGATCATGATGCAATGTAGGGTGGTAAAAAAACCACTCTTCACCATTGAAAAGGTTTTCCACCATTCTTTCCTCACAAATCAACTATTTGCTTGCTTTTCCCATTTTTCATCTTGTGAACCTTGTAGGACAACAAGCTCAGTTTTTCCAAATTTTCTAAAAATTTTCCCAAATGACTTTTCAATCCAAAAGCTGATCTTGACACCCTTTATGAAGTTACACTACATACTCAAATCCATTCTCACTCCTTTAGAACAACTAGGCCAAATCTGGCTTTTAACATTGAAATAGGCCTCAATTACGCCTCTTTTCAAAAGGGACCCCTCTCAAAACTCACCATTAAGACTTGAAACCACAAAAAAGTCTTTATTCATCCTTCAAAACCATAGAATAATCAACTTACAAGTCCTCACTTGCTCATTAAGACCCTTAACTCCAAAACCATCACTTTTTTCCCTATTAACTAGGGCTTATTGGGAAAAAAATACCTTGACCACTTATGACCTCAAAACCACATAAATAAGGCTTTTATTTTCCTGTACATGCTCATGCTATCCACCAATTATGTTTCCCCCAAGCTTCATACATACTTCCTTCACAAACCTACCAATTTCACCTCTTTCCACCTTTGACTCAACTAGGTTTTCATAACCATACACTCATCTAGCCCCCTCATCTTCTTCAAACCTACAAAACACATAAAAAAAATCTTGCATACCCTGATTCAATCTCATTTCACCTTATTCTTGGTCACAATCCTTAATACACCCTTACTAGCCTAGCTTTAAAAGCTTAAAAGTTTGAGTTTCCAATGGGGCAACGTGTAGAATTCCCTCCAAAAGATTTATCACCACAAAATAGCAATCCCTACATCTATTCCTATCCTACCCAAGCTTATTCCACCAAATCATAGCATGCACAATAGGTGGAAAGGCCTCTTTACTTCATTAGAACCCTCAAACCCTTGAAAGTATCTTTAACAAGCAACCACATAAAATGTAATCAATCTCCCTCCAAAGGAAATATTGAGTCTCCAAACCTATTGGAAGTGGAAGTAGAAATAGGCCTACAAAAACTTAGACCATCATGGAGTGAAGTACCTTCTATATGGTCATGTACATAGGCTAAGAATGGAGTAAAACACATAAATTTACAAAAAAAATAGTGATATTTTATTGTTTTTCTTCTTCAAGATGCTACAACCAACCTTCCTAATGATGGATCACACATTTTTAAACATTTTCCAAATTGGTTCAACTTCCTAAAGTGCCTAAAACTAACTCTATAACTTCCTTGACTCTTCATGTGCCTCCAAATGGCATCTTTTTGCAATTTTACAACTTTACTTAACAACTTTTGTCATGATTTTAAAATTTTACATTTTAGGATTAAAATTGACTTCCTAGGACCTCTACAACATTAAAATGGCTATTATAGGCCTTATTTCATCATAGAAATGCATATTCATATTAAAACCTCAAATTTTCCTCTTAGAGGCATGCTCCTTCAAAAGGTACTCCTGCACCATTCACCTGGTCACAATTTCCTTCCAAGTCTCTTAGAAGTCTTCTTGTCTTGAATCAGCAACATCTTCATGATATTTATCCTTGGATTCTCCTTCTTGTGCTTGCAATGTCTTCATCTTGACTTTAGGCTTGCACTTGTTTCTGCTCACCAACTCTTCTCTTCTTGCTCTGTCATCTTGAACCAACAACTCTAGACTTTGTTTTGTCCCTACTAACTTATGTCATATGCTTTTGCTTTGTTCTTTGACTTTATCCTTTGCAAAATAACTCATCCTTTGTCTTTCCTCTTTCATTTTCACCCATGGTTTGATTCTTTTTAGCATAACCATCAAAACTAGGAAGTAGCACTTGACTCCCTTCATCCTTAGCCTCTTAACTCTTCTCCACACAACCTTTCTCAAGTTCTTCACACTTAATATCATTGTCACCATAGTACACACCTTCCATATCACCCATCTTATCACCCAAGGACTATCCACTATCCTACTCCCATCACTTACTCTCTTCTCCATCTCATTTGGAGACTTTTTCAACTCTTTTCCTCTAGCGTTCACCTGGCTAACCTATATCAACTCATCACTATCAACCCCTTTCATCTTTGGGACTCTTGGAAAACTCTTTTCATTTCCATCTTCACCTTTCATGGTGACCACACTCTCAGATTATTTCACTCTCTCTTTCCATTCCTTTTGGCATGTTGTCCTCTCTAACATCTTGTCTTGTATCTAATTTTCTTCCTCTAGGAACCCTGTCCTAACTCTTTCCAACTGTCCATCATCATCTTCTCTCAATATCTTACCTACAATCTACTTTTCCACAACATATTTCTCATGCTTTTTCCAATCACTTTGGCTTACAATGCTTATCTCTATATTTTATGATTCTCTGTCCTCTTGTCCTCTCATTGGACAACTCTTCTCTCTTATTATGCTCTCCATGTTCTTTTTTTCTCTCTCAACTATCTTTCTCTCTTTGTCTAGCCCTTTGTCTTGGCTTCCTTCATCTATCTTCTTCTTATCCAACATCAAACTTTCTACCTCCTTAACCTCTACATTTCCTGATTCATTCTCCTTTCTTTTAGCGGTGCTCGACTACCCATTGATATCTTTCCCTTTCAAGGGACACATCAATGTACCTACTATGAATTCTTCACCCTTCTCAATCTTTTCATGGCTTTCTTCATTACTCTCTTTTCTTTGATCCATTCTCTTTACTCCCAATACCTCCTTGCCACTAGATCTTTCAACATTCTTACTGTCCATTTGTTGCCTTCCATTTTGTCATCCTCTTGTTGCTTGCCATTCTTTTCACCTTCTTGTTGTTGTTGCACTTTGTGTGCTTGTCCCATCCATGGACATCTTTATTTTCTCATAGTGTCTTCACCACTCTCTACTTGCATTGTGATAGGCAAACCACTTGCATCTCTTTCTTCTCTATCTCTTAACAAGGTCTTTATTTCAAAAGTCTTCATCACCCATTTCTTTGTATTTAATTCTCTCAAGTCATACTTGTCCATACTTCATTGCCCCATCATTTCTTTGTTCCCTTCCTACTAACTTGGCTTATCTTCATGCTTGACCTATCCTTTTTCAGATTTCACCTCCATGTCTTTAATCTATTCACTCTGCAACCTTGTTGCTTCATATCTTGTTATTAGCTTCCTCTTTACCATGTTTGTTCTTCTTATCTCTCATGGAAACTCTACTACCTTGCATCAAAATTATTTTTTGTCTTGCATTATTTCTCATATTTTTCCATCAAAGGAACGAAAGTGAAAGTCACGCCATATTTTTTGATCTCATTATTATTCTCTCTTCCATTATATAAAGAAAATATATCATATGCCCATGGAATTCCTAACAAGAGATGGCACACCCTCATAGGCACAATAGCACACAAAATTTTGTCTCTATATGTACCTACATGGAATTCAACCCAAGCTTTCTCTTTAACAATCAAAACATGTTCACCATTCACCTAAGAAACTAAGTAGGGTGACTCATGGGGTATCTTCTCTAATTGTAACTTGTCTACCATTTCTTGAGAGATCAAATTATCTAAACTACCTAAATAAACCATCATAGTACATACCTTTCCTTGGCACTTGTGGTTTTGAAAATTTCATTCCTTTGTGTTGCTTCTCTGATCTCCATAGCCATTCTGACTTGACTCTTCAACTTCCAACTGCAACCAATCTCCTCCAGGAATCCTCTGTGCTCTGATACCAATTTGATGCAATGCAAGGTAGTACAACAATCACTCTTCACCATTCAAAAGGGTTTCCACTATTCTTTCCTCACAAATCAACTATTTTCTTGCTTTTCCCATTTTTCACCTTGTGAACCTTGTAGGATAGCAAGTTCACTTTTTCCAAATTTTCTAACAAATTTCCCAAATGAATTTGCAATCAAAGAGCTGATCTTGACACCCCTTACTGAGTTACACCACATACTCAAAACTCCATTCTCACTCCCTTAGAACAAATAGGCCAAATCTAGCTTTCAACATTGAAATAGGCCTCAATTAGGCCTCTTTTCGAAAGGGACCCTTCTCAAAACTCACCATTAAGACTTGAAATCACAAAATAGTCTTTAGTCAGCCTTCGAAACCATAGAATAATCAACTCACAAGTTCTCACTTGCTCATTAAGACCCTTAACTCCAAAACGCTCACTTGTCTCCCTACTAACTAGGGCTTATTGGAAAACAAATACCCTAACCACTTATGACCTCAAAACCACTTCAATAAAGATTTGATATTCCTATACATGCTCATTCCATCCACCAATTATGCTTCCCCCAAGCTTCATACATACTTCCTTCACAAACCTACTAATTTCACCTCTTTCCACCTTTGGCTCAACTAGGTTTTCATAACCATACACTCATCTAGCCCCCTCAAGTTCTTCAAACCTAAAAAACACATCAAAACAAACTTTCATACCCTGATTCAATCAAGTTTCACCTTATTCTCAGTTACAATCCTTCATACACCCTTACTAGCCTAACTTTAAAGGCTTAAAATTTTGAGTTTCCAATGGGGCAACATGTAGAATTCCCTCCAAAAGCTTTATCACCACAAAATAGCAATCCCTACATCTATTCCTATCCTACCTAGGCCTATTCTATAGAATCAAAACATGCACAGTAGGTGGAAAGGCCTCCTTACTTCATTAGAACCCTCAAACCCTTGAACGTATCTTTAACAAGCAACCACAGAAAATGTAATCAATCTCCCTCTAATGGAAATATTAAGTCTTCAAACCTACTGGAAGTGGAAGTAGACATAGGCCTACAACTCAGACCATTATGGATCCAAGTACCTACTATACAAACCAGTACACAGGCTAAGAATGGAGTAAAACACAAAAATTTACAAAAAAAATAGTGATATTTTATTGTTTTTCTTCTTCAAGATGCTACAACCAACCTTCCCAATGATGGATCACACCTTTTTAAACATTTTCCAAATTGGTTCAACTTCCTAAAGTGCCTAAAACTAACTCTATAACTTCCTTGACTCTTCATGTGCCTCCACATGGCATCTTTTTTGCAATTTTACAACTTTGCTTAACTTTTGACATGATTTTGCAATTTTACATTTTAGGATTAAAATTGACTTCCTAGGACCTCTACAACATTGAAATGGCTATTATAGGCCTTATTTCATCATAGAAATGCATATTCATATTAAAATCTCAAATTTTCCTCTTAGAGGCATGCTCCCTCAAAAGGTGCTCCTACACCAAATCATTTATTCTTTTCTTCTGGACCTCAATAGGAAACACGAGTTTTTCTAAAACCCTATAAAGGTGATCCCACAAAGTTAGTTTACAATTTCTAGGAGATTCTAATTTTTGCTGAAATCACATATTTTTGGAAAATATAATGATTTAATCCTTAAAAAGTTCCATTTAAATAAGTCCAATTGAAGAGGGTTTGGTCAAACTACCTTAGATCAAACCCCCTTGGATAGAACCCCACTAGTTTTAAACCATACCTATAACAAAGTCTCCTTTACACCTATCAAAATGCTGATAAAAAACCACTTTTGATTTACCTTTTGGGGGATCAAATGAATTCATTTAATTTTTTTTTTTGTAAGTATGTAGTCCTTATTACAAGCTTCCAAAAAAGTATAATTTTAAATAAATTTAATTTTATTATTATATTTATTTTTTATTTCTTGTGAATGTAGGGTTTTCATCGAAAATCAAGCTTTCTATTCTACATGTGGAAAAATAGAATATTGTCAAAAATAAAAATAAAAAAATGAGTGCACTAGATATTGAAGTCCTTGATCCAACAAAAAAAAATTGAATTTCGATACATACAAAAAAAGTTGTTATATTGTCCGCCTATTTCTGAATTGTAATTGGTTTGACTTTAAAACTTGATTAAGGAAAAAGTATTCAATAAAACACTATGAAACCAATTAGAAGCACTAGATATCATAGTTGCAAATCTAAATTTGAAAAAATTAGAATTTTATCCTTCATGGAAAAAAAGTTATGTGTTATACGGTGAGAGTCACTCCTTAAAAATGGTGTTTACTAAAAAAAACTAGTTTTTGAAGGAGATGGAAAAAGAAGTACAATCTAATTCCAAAAAAAATTAAAAAAACATTTAGAATCTACAAATAAAATGTCACAAATCACTAGTTTTCATCATCTTCAAATTCCTCATGGTTTAGTTGCTATAGGTGCCTGAAAGTGAAGATTTAGTTAGAAAAAATCAATTTAGTGTCTAGTTTGGCCAAAAATTGTAAACCAGTATTGTTGAATCGATCTACAAGATCTACTAGCTGCATGTTATCAATCATAGGTTAAACATTGCATGTTAATCTATATATTTCATTAAAGGGCATTCATCAAGAATCGACCAATGTCATTGTTTATGGTAAATTGAATAGTCGATTTGCTATTGGTCGTTCTTTGGAACTACAAGTGTTTTGATCATTTATTCTTTTCTTGCAGACCTCAATAGGAAACATAGGTTTTTCTAAAACCCTATAAATAATGAAATTGTTTCAAGACTCTTATGATTATTTTGGTCTTAATTGATGAGCATGTTGATCCGTACATTTATTGAGTAGAACAACAACACCTAAGTAAACTAGAGCACCTTAGGGTAGATGCTACTAGAGGGTAGATAGTTGTTATGGTATAATTGTGTTGTTGAAAGTTACCTTTCATGAAAAGTGTCAAAATGGAGTTAGAGAGTATAGGTTTTTAATTTATCCAAAACCTATCATTTTTTGAACTACAACTTAATTTTTATGCTTGGCCAAAAAATTATCCCATTATGTGTGTATGGACATTTTAATAACACTCTCTACCATTCCTATAATAGATCTTGAATTTTTCTAATGCATAGATAGAGATGCATGTTTATGTATGTGCACACACTAGATTCCACCTTGCAAATTGTTCTCTTGCTAAACTTTTCATGCAGGCTCAAGTATTCTTCAAGTTGGAAGAATTTTTGGGAAGCGTAAGCTTCATGGTTGGGCACTAAAGTGCTTCAACCATTTTCCCGTTCAACAGTGGAGACGAGCATCAAGAGGAAACCTTGGATGTTTTCAAGACTGTCATGGTCTATGATGTAACCTTGATGTAAAGCTTGTATATTGAATTGACTTTGTGGCCTTATGAGCCAAGTCAACTTAGATATTGTAATTGACAATTAAATTGAATATAAATCTTTGAATCATTTTAATTAGACATGTGTTACTATGATTGAAAATAGCTACTTAGTTATGTCTTTTTAAAATTAAATATTTCAAATTTCATTTGCTATAATAGGATTAAGTAATAATTAGAATAGGTTATTACATTTGGTATCAGAGCTTAGGGTTCAACTCTTAGCCTTTTGAGTCAAACATAGCCTTGACTAGGGAATATTTGACCCTTGACCAAATTTAGTTGTCCTGAGATTTGACTGAACCTGGGTTGAATGCAAGTATGGGATGGTCTAAGACAAGAAAAAAGATAGGGAAGACCTTTAGGACCTAAATCAAGCAAGTCATAACAGAAGAAAATGCCAAGACTGAGGTTCAATCTGAGATTCCAAACTATAAGACTCTAGCTCAGGCCCTCACATGACTTAAGCTAGAGAGAGGAAAGAAGATTGAGGAGAAGTGAACTCCTAAGATTAAGAAGATTTTCACAATTAGAGATTGGCCTCTAGGGTGTGGACTAAATGCACCCTTGTTAACTAAGGAAAAGGAGAGCCTACGCGCTCAACCCTCCTCCTTTGAGAAAATTAATGTAAATTCTGATGAGGACCCAGAGGAGTGTCCTCTCTCTAAGAACAAGAAAACTGGTTAATGTAATAAGAAGCTTTTGTAAATAAGGGTCTATTAACCAACCCTTAATATAAATAAAGCAAGATTCTATTTTTGGTGTGTTTAAACAAAGAACTCCAAAATATGTTTATTATGCATGAATGTATATGCATTCCCTAAATAAGGGATATATGCATGTCTATGCAATGTTATGTAGAATAAGAATGTTTATTCGTAGAACCTAGTGTTAAGTTACGATAGACATGAAATGTGATGCAGTTGAGTGTGAGTCAACATGGTGACTACCAAGCAAGAGAAAGGTGGTAGTGGGTCAAAAAATTGGACCAAACAAGAGGTTGGAAAATATTTTAGAGCTTCTGAATAGGAGAGAGGCTCATATGGACCACATAGAATATGAGGTTTGAGTGGCACATGAGAATTGGGTTCACAGGAATGCAGAAGTCAATCAAGGAAATGGTGGTACAGGAGAAGGCCCATGAGGTCAAATTGAGGAAGAACTTGGAAAATATCTCAAAAGAGTAGCACCCCCTAAGTTTGATGGTAAGGTTATTAGAGCAGGAGCTGAGACATGGATCATTGAGATGGAGAAATACTTTGGACTCCATAATCTATTCGAGCGGACTAAAGTGACATGGGCTACATAGCAGCTTTCAAGTGGAGCAGGTACTTGGTGGGACAATGAAAAGTCAGAAAGGAATCTTCAACCTAGTGAGATTACTTGGAAGAGATGGTTACTATAGCTCTTTTTTGACAAGAAGGTGGTAGAATTCTAGAACCTAACTCAATGGAGCATGACAATGACCCAATATGGGAAAAGTTCACCAACCTATTGAAGTATGTGCCTTAGTATTAGGGAGATGAATGTTTCTACATCTGGAAGTTCATATTGGGACTTATACACCACATTAGATCAAAAGTAGACATGTATGATCCTCTCACCATGAATGAAGTTTTTCTAAAGGCCACCAAACAAGAGCAAAAATTATAGCAATTATCCAACCTTCATAACAATTCAAATCCTAAGTCATAGTTTGGAAATAAGAAGTCTCATAAAGGAGACAAGAACCATCAAATCCATAATCTCAAGAGGGGAAGTGAGTCACAGGAGAAAGGTGAAGGTGGTAATAATGGAAAGAGCAAGAAGGAAAATAATAAAAAAGGAAAAGATGACCAAAAGTAGAAGGGCTTCAAAGAGGACAAGTCAGAAGGTCGCTAAGGGCCTTGTGATGGGTGCTATATTTGTAGAGGTGATCATTATGCCTCAAATTTTCCACAACAGTTGAATTTGTGAAGGGAAGGAAACTATCAGCAGTCTCAACATCATCAAATCCATGCTGCAGTAGACAACAAGTAGGCAGAGTATCCGGCTTAACCAATTCAGCTAATAGGTAAGCTCTATGGCCAAACTGTCTCTATTTTAGTTGATATCAAAACTACTAAATGTTTCATAGACCCTAGAGTAATATCCAAGATACCTATTAGACATGGATACATGGAAAACTCATGGTCATTCCAATATGGAAACTGAACAAAATAGATTGTAGATACATGTCTCCTTTGCAGTGAGTTAGAGCTTCCAACCTTCCCAACTCAGGTCAACCTATATGTGTCACCTTTAGGCTCATATGTTGTAATTCTAGGAATAGATTGGTTAATTGAGTGTAAGGCTATAGTGAACTATGAGGATAAGGTAGTTAATTTCCTGGATGATTTGGGGAACCTAGTCGAGATTTATGGGATGCAAGGCCCCTTCGAGCTTAGAAATATTTCTGCTATGTCGTTCAAAAAGGCTCACCAAAAGGGATGTGATATTTATTTTGTGCATATCAATAACCCTAATAGCAAGGAACCATATTTAGATTACTAGGTACCTATTCTCAAATATTTTTAAGATGTATTCCTTGATGAACTTATGGAGTTACCTCTGAAATAGGAATTTGACTTATCTATTGACCTTGTACCTAGAGCTAAGACTCGATCCATAGCACCTTATCAAATGACCACCACTAAACTCTATGAGTTGAAGGCCCAATTAATGAAATTGTTGAACAAGGGGCTCATAATACCCAGTGTGTCTCCATGAGGAGCACCAATTATCTTTATGAAAAATAAGGATGGAACCTTGCATCTATGTATAGACTATTAGATGTTGAACAAGGCAACCATCAAAAATCAAAATCCACTTCCAATGATCAATGATTTGTTTAACCATATGAAGGGGGTGATAGTGCTCTCTAAAATTGATCTTAGGTCAAGTTACCATCAGTTTGAGAATAAATGAAGAAGATATTCTGAATACTATCTTTTGAACTTAATATGGACATTATGAGTTCACTATGGTACCTTTTGGTTTGACCAATGCACCTGCAGCTTTCATGAACCTCATGAACAATGTGTTTAGTGATTTTTTTGGATGAATTTGTTATGATTTTCATTGACTACATCCTATTGTACTCAAAGTATGTTGAAGAGCATGATAGGAACATGAGGATAGTTTTATAGCAGTTGAGAGAAAAGAAACTCTTTTGGAAGATATCCAAATGCTCATTTTATCAAGACAGGGTGCACTATTTAGCCCATATTATTTCAGTTGGAGGAGTCTTTGTAGACACTAAAAATGATAAGGCAATCATGGAATGGTTAGTGCCTCAGAATGTGTTATAAGTTCATAGCTTCATGGGCCTCGCAGGATACTATAGGAAGTTTGTGCAAGGGTCCTCCCAAATTGCATCTCCAATCACATCATTGCAAAGAAAGGGAACATGGTTTGAATGGACTAAGAAATGTGAACATGAATTCCAAATCCTTAAGGAGAGGCTCATGAAAACACCAGTATTGACTATCCTTGATCCTAATGGAAGATTCACTGTAATCATAGATGCTTCAGGAGAGGGATTGGGAGTAGTACTAATGCAAGATGGATAAGTGGTAGCATATGAATCAAGTAAGCTTAAACAATATGAGGTGAATTAGCCATTGTATACTTTAGAGTTGGCCACAATAGTTCATTCTTTGCATATGTGGAGGCATTATCTCTTAGGGAAGCCATTTGAGCTCAAGATAAACCACTTGGGATTGAGGTACATTTTAACTCAACCAAACATCAATGCATTACAAAGGTGGTTGGATTTCCTTAGTGAGTATGACTTGGAAATTGAGTACATAAAAGGGAAAGAGAATAGAGTGGTTGATGCTCTTAGTAGATGAAGACATCTAGAAACCATGATCTCAACAAGGTCTAATTTGAGACAATAGGCGATACAACATTTTCCATGGGATGAGCACTACAAAAGAGTGAAGAGTGCCTTACCAGAGAATCCTTCATATCATTAGTTTGATGGGTATGAGAATGAACCGAATGGAATTTTGAGATATCAGAGAAGAATGTATATTCTAGACTCTAGAGAGCTGAGAAAGTTGGTTTTAGAAGAGGTTCATAATGCACCTTATTCAGGACACCCCAGAGTATCCAAGATGATCGTAGAATTGAAAAATTTATACTTTTGGCCTAAACTCAAGAAGGATGTAGTGGAGTATGTATCCAGATGCTTAGAGTGCCAGCAAGGCAAGGTTGAGCATGTACATCAAGTGCAGATTTTGTATCCTCATGAAATACTTGAGTATAAATGGTAGGTGATCAGTATGGACTTCATACAGGGGTTACGTTTGAGTAAGAATCAACATGATGTTATGTTGGTTGTGATTGATAAGTTGACCAACGTGGCACACTTCATTCCAAGAAACCTTAAGGATGGATCGTTGACCTTGGCCAAGAAATTTGTCTAGGAGATCTTTCGCTTACATGGAGTGCCAGAGAATATCATTTCTAGTAGAGACACTCAGATGGCCTCAAGATTTTGGATGACCCTAAATGTTGCATTGGGAACCAACTTAAGTTTTACCTTTGTTTATCATCCTTAGACTGATGGGTAGATAGAGAGGGTGAATTATGTAGTCAAAGATCTCCTCTAAATGTACTGCATGGACCAACAGTATAAGTGGGAAGAATATTTACCATTGGTAGAGTTTTTTTACAGTAACTCTTATCAAACATCTCTAGTCATGGCATTATTTGAAGCTTTTTACAAGTGAAAGTGTCGAACACCCATCCGTTGGGATAGATTGGAAGATAGGATCATGGTAGGACTTGAAATGCTTAAGTAGATGGAAGAAAAAATGAGAGTTATTAAGAGCAAACTGAAAGAGGCAAAAGACTAACAAAAGTTATATCAACAAGAATAGAACTCTTAGAAATTTTGTAGAAGGGGATAAAGTTTTCTTAAGAGTTAGGCCTCATAAAAGTTCCATTTCATTTGGAAATTCTTCCAAATTGGCCTCAAGATATTTGGGCATATTTAAAGTCTTGGAATTGATCAACCCAGATACTTATAGAATCGCTCTACCACCTGATATGGCTCAACTTCATAATGTGTTTCATGTTCCTTTGCTTAAGCCATATCATCCTAATGTAGCTCATGTGCTTGATTGGCAATCCTTGCAGGTATAGGACCTAGGAGTGGTGCTAGTGGAGCCCATTACAATCCTAGACAAACACAACATTAAGTTTCAAAGCAAAGGTGCTATTAGTTTAAGGTCCAATGGGACTAGTATTCAAAATATAGTGCTACTTGGGAGGATGCAAAACAAATAGAATGCTCATTCCCACATTTTTTTTCTTAAGAAAGAGAGTTTGATAATTTTGGATTCAAATAATATAATGTTTTAGCATGGAACAGTATGATATGATGTTGAAATAGACATATATATGCTTTAATTATGGCTAGCTAGACATCGAGACGATGTGTCTTCCAAAAGGGGAAGGATTTCATAACCCAATTTTTATTGCATTTAAATTATAATATGATAAATTGAATTATTTAAGAAATTTAATATATTGAATGAAAATTTTGATATTTTTGAAAAGATTGAAAAAAGTTGATAGTCATTAACTATGTGATCTTTTGAATTATCTTATATTTTTATCATGATTAAACATTATTAATAAACTATGCATGTGCAAGTGTGTGCAAATGCAGGGAAACATGTTGAAAGAAGACAACATGGTTGAAGTAGGATCATTTAACTGGATCAAATAGTAAGCTTGATGGAATTTGTGTGCACACACCACAAAATAGCATGATGAGTGCATTTAAAAATTTATATAGGATATTATATTAATCTAACTTGAAATGAATTGATGATTGAGAAGGTAGACTTGTGAAATGTAATACATGTGAAATTCTTATTTAATTTTCTATTTTGATCTTGTTTTTTGAGAATTTAAAAGAAAATGATAGTACTTGACTCCACATAAATGAATGTATTATTTCGAAAAAGGCTTATTTAAAGGATAAGACAAAGCCACTTCATTTAAACATTATTGTTCAAAAAAAGAAAAAAAAAGTTCATTCATATTTAAATGTTGATATATGTTCATGTAAACATACACACACACACACACACACACACATATATATATATATATGTATATATACACATGTACATATGTATGTACATATCTATATATATATATATATATATATATATATATATATATATATATATATTCCTTAAAGAAAATGAACTTGGAATCAAAAATTATTACTATCATATTGATATAATTCAAATGAAATCATAAGAAGATCTCATAAGATTGTGGCTTATATTCAAATTATGGCCAAGTAATTAGAATTTGATATAGTGGGTGCAAAAATTAATGCCCGTTATAAAAGAAACGACCCATATTCATGAGTACAGGTAAGAGGGACAAATATTTCCATTTTGAAAGAATATCACTAGGAAAACATCAAACAGTGGTGGCAACCGGTATCCAAGACAAAGAAGGAAAGTGACTCAGCTGTGAGGAAAATCAAAAGAAAAAGCTTTGGAAAAAGCTCGACTTTGAGGTAAATCAATATTATGTTTTGGAAATATGCTTGATTTCTCAGTATCTCTATTCAAAAGGCTTGCAATATTCTTTTAGTTTGTTGATTCTATTAGAATCAGTAATTAAATATTAAATGTCTACAAATGTACTTGACTTAGAGCCAAGTCGATTCATGTAAATCAATCATCCTTTGTCTCTGAAACCAGGGCCTATTTGGCCGACCATGTATGCTTCTAGTTTATGCATTATTTTTCATCCTATCAACATGTTGGCCAAGTGATCCAAGATTGTCATATATATTTTCATCTCTTTCTGTATCATCATGCATGTGAGTTTATGAAGCCATCTTATGGCTATTCAGATTAAATCCGATTAGCAACAAATTGCATTATTTGAAAGCAATGTTAAGTAAAAAAATTTATCATTCCCTTTAGGGAAACGACTGTATACCACTATCCTTGCAACTGTCACTCTTTTTAATAGTATTTGATATCTCATTTGGCTAGGCCGAATCATGGAGGCCACACCCTTTCAGTATGTAGATTTATTTAGAATCTTAGTGCAATAAAAACCATTGCTATTGTTTATTAGGTCTGCATCATTCACCTTGAATGAAGGAGGAATGGACTTATTGTTCCAAATATTGCATTTGTTGAATTGATCTAAAAGATCAACTAGCCGCATGTTATCAATCATGGGTTAAACATTGCATGTCGAGCTATATATTCCATTAAAGGGAATTCATCAAGAATCGACCAATGTTATTATTTATGGTAAACTTAACAATCAATTTATTATTGGTTTTCCTTTGAAACAAAAAGTATTTTGATCATTTATTATTTTCTTGCAAACCTCAATAGGAAACACAGGTTTTTCTAAAACCCTAGAAATAATGAAATTATTTCAAGACTTATAATTATTTTGGTCTTAAATTGACAAAAAAATTGATCCATACATTGTTTGCACAGAGGAAACTAGTATGATTTATATGTTGAATACCATAATGATGGAGATTATGTACCTTTGTATGTAGTACTGGATAGCCTAAATTTGTCAATGAAACTTAATGGCATAGAAACTTTTAAACCCCTACAAACAACTTTGTTTTGTTACAAACAAAAAATAAATATGTGGAAACTATTCAAACAGACCTGATCTCAGTTGTTTTACTTCTTGTATTTCTAAAAAATGATATGAAAATTTTGTAACATTATTTGGAACTAAAGCAATCTGATATAATGGTTTTATCTTAGAATGTATGCACAAATTAATAATTTTAGTTGGAACATATATGTGTATGCACATAGACCTTTTTCTACATACATACATACTTGTGACATACCTTCTTTTGTTACTTATTAAATTCATTCTCTAATGAATAAAGATTTACGTTGAATATAATCATGTACCATGTGTATGAAATGAATGGATAATGTATTGATCAATTCCATTTGATTCATTTTTCTGATTTTTATTAAATGAGGAAATAAGTAGATTGAATTACTTTTCCATAGATATGTGTGCAAATAATATTCTCTTTATTGAGTAGAACAATAACACCTAAGTAGACTAGAGCACCTTAGGGTAGATACTGCTAGAGGGTAGATATCTATTATGGAATAACTGTGTTCTTGAAAGTTACCTTCCAGAACGGGTTCCGAAATGGAGTTTAGAGCGTATAGGTTTTTTATTTATCCAAAACCTATCATTTATTGAACAATTACAACTTATTTTTTATGCTTGGCCAAGAAATTAGCCCATTATGTATGCATGGACTTTGTGATAACACTCTCTATCATTCCTAGCATAGATATCAATGCATTTTTCTAATTCATAGATAGAGATACATGTTGATGTATGGGAATGCACCAGATTCCACCTTGTAGATTGTTCTCTTGCTAAAATTTTCATGGAAGGTCGAGTATTCTTCAAGTTGGAAGAATTTCGAGGAAGCATAAGCTTCACAGTTGGGTAGTAAAGTGCTTCAACCATGTTCTTGTCCACCAGTGGAGGCAAGTGTCAAGAGGAAACCTTGGATGTTTACAAGACTATCATGATCGTTGGTGTAACCTTGATGTAAATTTTGTATATTGAATTGACTTTGTGGACTTATGAGCCATGTCAACTTGGTTATTGTAATTGACATTGAAATTGAATATATAAATATTTGGCTCATTTTAATTAGACATGTGTTGCTATTATTGAAAATGTCTACTTAGTTATGTCTTTTTAAAATTAAATATTCCTAATGTCATTTACAATAATATGATTAAGTAATAATTAGAAAGGTTTATTACATTTGGTATCAAAGCTTAGGGTTCAATTCTAGGACTTTTGAGTCTACCATAGCCTTGACTAGGGAATACTTGACCCTTGACCAAATTTAGTTGTCTTAAGAATTGACCAAACTTGGGTTGAATGCAGAAAGAAAGGAAAGACCATAAGGACCTAAAACAAGATAGTTGTAATGGAAGAAAATGCCAAAACTGAGGTTCAACTCGAGATTCCTGACAATGAGACTCTATCTCAAGCCCTCACACAACTTAAACTGAAGAGAGGCAAGAAGATTGAGGAGAAGGGAAATCCTAATATTAAGAAGCTTTTTGCAATTAATTGGCCTCTAGGGTGTTGACCAAACACACCCTTATTAACTAAATAGGAAAAGGAGAGCCTACATGCTCAACCCTCCTCCTCTAAGAAAATTGATGTAAATTTTGATGAGGACCCAAAGGAGTGTCCTCTCTTTGAGAATGAGAAAAATGATTAAAGTAACAAGAATCTTTTGTAAATAAGGGTCAATTGACCCACCCTTAATTTAAATGAAGCAAGATGTTATTTTTGGTGTGTTCAAACGAAAAACTCCAAGATATGTTTATTGTGCATGAATGTGTTTGTCTTCCTTAAATAAGGGATACATGCATGTGTATGTAATGTTATGTAGAATAAGAATGTTTATTCATATAACTTAGTGTTAAGTTATGATAGATGTGAAATGTGATGCAGGTCAAGTGTGAGTCAACATGGTGACCACCAAGCAAGATACGGGTGGTAGTGGGTCAAACAATGGACCAAACAAGAGGCCGGAACAAATTTTAGAGATTCTGAACAAGAAAGAGGCTTGTATGAACCACATATAACATGAGGTTTAGGTGGCACGTGAGAACCAGGTTCACAAGAATGCAGAAGTCAATCAAGGAAATGGTGGTCTAGGAGAAGGCTCACGAGGTCAAATTAAGGAATAACTTGGAAAATATCTCAAAAGAGTAGCATCACCTAAGCTTGATGTTAAGGCTATCGGAGCAAGAGTAGAGAGATGGATCATTGAGATGGAGAAATACTTTGGACTATATAACCTATTCAACCAAACTAAAGTGGCATGGGCTACATATCAACTTTTAGACGAAGCAACTACTTGGTGGGACAATGAAAAGATAAAAAGGAATCTTTAGCCTACTGAGATTACTTGGGAACTATTCCTCTAATCTTTTAGGAAGAGATGGTTACCACAACTCTTTTTCGACAAGAAGGTGATAGAATTCCAAAACCTAACTCAGGGGAGAATGACTATGACCCAATATCAGGAAAATTTCACCAACCTACTGAAGTATGTTCCCTAGTATGAGGGAGACAAACGTTTTCAGAATGGGAAGTTTATATTGGGACCTATACCCCACACTTGAGTAGAAGTGTACATGCATGATCCTCTTGCCGTGAATGAATTTTTTCTAAAGGCTACCAAATAGGAGCAAAAAATGTAACAGTTATCCAACCTCCGTAACAATTCAAATCCTAAGTCGCGGTTTGGAAAAAAGTCTCATAAAGGAGACACGAACCATTAGATCATAATCTCAAGAGGGGAAGTGAGTCATAGAAGAAAAGTGAAGTTGGTAATGGTGGAAAGAGCAAGAAGTAAAATAATAACAAAGGAAAAGACAACCAAAACTAGAAAAGCTTCCGAGAGGACAAGTTGGAATGTCGCAAAGGGCCTCATGATGGGTTCTATACTTGTGGAGGCGAGCATGATTCCTCAAATTTTCTACAGCGATTGAAGTCACAAAGGGAAGGAAACTATCAATAGTCTCAACATCATCAAATCCACGCTATAGTAGACAACAAGTAGGTAGAGTATCAGGCTTCACTAATTCAGCTGACAAGTAAGCTCTATGCCTAAATTGTCTCTATTTCAATTGATATTGAAGCTATTGAATGCTTCATAGAACCTAGGGTAATATCCAAGATACCTATTAGACCTAGATACATGGAAAACTCATGGAAAGTCCAATATGGAAATTGAGCAGAGTGGAGGGTAGATACCTGTCTCTTTTGTAGCGAGTTAGAGCTTCCAACCTTCCAAACTTAGGTCAACCTATATGTGGCACCCTTAGGGTCATATAATGTAATTCTAGGAATAAATTGGTTAACTGAGTGTAAGGCTATAGTGAACTATGAGGATAAGGTAGTTAATTGCCTCGATGATTTGTGGAACCCAGTTGAAATTTGTGGGATGCAAAGACCCTTGGAGCTTAGATAGGTTTTTGTTATGCAACTCAAAAAGGCTGGCAAGAAGGGATGTGCTATTTATGTTTTACATATCAGTAACCCTGATAGCAAGGAACCATATTTAGATGACTACCCTATTCTCAAGGAATTCCTAGATGTATTCCATGATGAACTTACATAGTTACCTCTGAAATAGGAATTTGACTTCTCTATTGACCCTTTACTAGGAGTTGAGCCTCAATCCAAAGCACCTTATCAAATGACCACCACTGAACTCTATGATTTGAAGGCCCAATTAATGGAATTGTTGAACAAGGGGCTCATAAAACCCAATTTGTGTCCTTAGGGAACACAAGTTATCTTTGTGAAAAAGAAGGATGGAGCCTTATGTCTGAGTATAGATTATCAAAAGTTGAACAAGGCAACCATTAAGAATTAATATCCACTTCCAAGGATTGATGATTTGTATGACTGGATGAAGGGAGCGATAGTGTTTTCTAAAATTTATCTTAGGTCAAGATACCATCAATTTGAGAATAAAGGAAGAAGATATTTAGAAGATTTCCTTTCTAAATCGATATGGAAATTATGAGTTCACTGTGGTACCTTTTGGTTTGACCAATGCACCTGTTTCTTTCATGAACCTCATGAATAGTGTGTTCAAAGGTAGTTTGGATGACTTTATTTTTATTTTCATTAACAACATCCTAGTTTACTCAAATTCTATTGAAGAGCATAATCGGAACTTGAGGATAGTTTTATAGTAGCTGAGAGAAAATAAACTCTTTGGGAGGATATGCAAATGCTCATTTTATCAAGATAGGATGCACTATTTAGGCCATATTATGTCAGTTGAAGGAGTCTTTGTAGACCCTGAAAAGATCAAGGTAGTCATGGAATGGCTAGTGCCTCAGAACGTTTCAGAAGTTTGTAGCTTCATGGGCCTCATAAGATACTATAGGAAGTTTGTGCAAGGGTTCTCCTAGATTGCATCTCTAATCACATCACTCCAAAGAAAGGGAACATGGTTTGAATGGACTAAGAAATGTGAATAGGCATTCCAAATCTTGAAGGAGAGGCTCACAACAACACCAGTACTGACTATCCCTAATCCTAATGGAAGATTCATTGTAATCACAGATGCTTCAGGATAGGGATTGGGAGTAGTACTAATGTAGGATGGACAAGTGGTAGCATATGAATTGAGGAAGCTTAAACAACACGAGGTGAATTATGCATTGCATGATTTAGAGTTGGTCACAATAGTTCATGCCTTGCAGATGTGGAGACATTATATCTTGGGGAATCCATTTGATCTCAAGACAAACAACTTGGGATTGAGATACATTTTCACTCAACCAAACCTCAATGCACAGAAGACAAGGTGGTTGGAATTCCTTAGTGAGTATGATTTTGAAATTAAGTACATAAAAGGGAAAGAGAATAGATTAGCTTATGCTCTTAGTAGACAAAGACATATGGCAGCCATGATCTCGACAAGGTCTAATTTGAGACAATAGTTGAAAAAAAAAATTCCAGGGGATGAGCACTACAAAAGAGTGAAGAGCACCCTAGTAGAGAATCCTTCATATCATCGGTTTGATGGGTATGAGATTGAACTGGATGGAATTTTGAGATATTAGAGAAGAATGTATATTCTAGACTCTAGAGAGCTAAGAAAGTTAGTTTTAGAAGAGGTTCATAATGCACCTTATTCAAGACACCCTGGAGTATCAAAGATGATTGCGGAAGGGTGTTGCCACAATAGTGTGTCTCACTTTTGGGACACGCTAATTTTTTCCTAAAATTACTTTTTTTAGAAAAACTAATTATTTAAGCCCTGAGAGGGTTGATCTAAATTTTAATTAAAGACATATATAAGACCCCCTTAGACAAAACCCCCTTCCATAGAACTCCTCTAGTATTAAATCATACCCACAATAGAGTTTCCTTCACACCTATCAAAATGCTAGCAAAAAACCACTTTTTCTTTACCTTTTGAGGGATTAAATAACATCATTTATAAATCATATTTTACAAGATTATATCCCCTGAAATGAGCTTTCCAACAAGTATAGTTTTGATATGTTTTCATTTTATCATGTATTTAATTTTCAATTTTTACTAAACATAGGTTTTTCTTCAAACATCAAGCTATTCATTTTGCAAAGGTGGAAAAATAGTAAACCATTGTAAAAAAAATTTAAAAATAACCTTTCACTAGGTATTGATTTCCTTGTTTAATCAAAAAAATAAAACAATGTATTTCGATATATACACAACAAGTTAGGTTGTACAACACACATGTATTTCCAAATTATAGTTATAGTGACTTAAAAAATTAATTAAAAAAATATATGTAACAAAAAATTATGGAAAAATATTTTTTCCCTAGATATTGATGTGGAGAAACTATATTTCAAAAATTAGAATTTTTTCCTTTATAGAAAAAAAAGTTATGTTGTACAACACAAACACTATTTTCTAAAAATGTTGTTTTCTATTTAAAACTAGTTATTAAAGGAGATGCTGAAATATTCATGATTTATTATGGAAATTTTTAAAAAATATATATTTAGAATCTACACAAAAATTTCCACAAATCACTAGTTTACATCATCTTCAAATTTTTAACAGTTTAGCTGCTATAGGTCTCAGAAGATGAAGAATCAGTTAAAAATATTGATGTGAATGTCCATCTTCGAAAAAAAGTGAGACAATATTTTGATTTCACTAAAAATTGAAATTTTTTTTACTTTTGGCCTAAACTCAAGAAGGATGTAGTGGAGTGCATAGCCAAATGCTTACAGTGCTAGCAAGTCAAGGCTAACCTTGCACATCCAGTGGAGCTATTGTATCCTCATGACATACTTGAGTATTAATGGCAAGTGATCAGTATGGACTTCATACAGGGGTTACCTTTGAGTAAGAATCAACATGATGTTATCTTGATTGTGATCGATAAGTTGACCAAGGTTGCACACTTCATTCCAAGAAACCTTAAGGATGGATCATTGACCCTGGCCAAGAAATTTTTCCAGGAGATCTTTCGCTTACATGGAGTGCCAAAGACTATCATTTCTAATAGAGACACTCAGATGACCTCAAGATTTTGGAAGACCCTGAATGTCACATTGGGAACCAAATCAAATTTCAGCTCAGTTTATCATCCTTAGATCGACGAGCAGACAGAGAGTGTGAATTAGGTAGTCGAAGACCTCCTAAGTATGTACTGCATGGACCTATTGGAATATGGCTTGGGGAGATTATTGGTATGACTTCTAGTGTTTTCATTGATGGAAACTAAAATCACTATTGTGGTCCATAGATAAAAATCTGGTCATACCAGCAGTTAAAGTCAAGTACAATGTATTACCAATATAGAACATGAAGAATAGGGTATCCGGTTAGTATATTGATCTATACACTTCACTGGATCATCATCTTGTGTTGTGGATCCCCAAGATAGGTTGTTAATCATGTATGTAACCTTATTGGTAAGTTTTTTGATGTTGTATTAATCGATGTGTGAGTAGGGAGATCCGGTAGAATGATTTTCTAATTATTTGCTCATGGTAGTCGACCCAGTCAATGTAGCATGTTACAGATGTATAAGGGATGATTGTTTAATTGTTTCTATCTTTGGGAATTTTATTTTGGCTCCCAGCTATGTTGTGGCCGACTTGTATGGGTACACGTTATAAATTGTTCATGATTTAAGCTGACATGTGGAGAATATTATATTTTGTGTGAAGCTGACATATAGTGTTTGAATTCTTGCTAGTGGATATATATATGAGATTGGTAATTCATTTTGGGTATGAGAAGCAAGTGTGGAAGTGTGTGAATGTGTGAAGAGTAGAAAAAATGTGTGTGAGTATTAGAAGGGTGATTAAGCAATCTACGCATAGTTTTAGAAGGGCAGAAAAATATAGAAGAGCAGAGCATAGCATAGCAGAAATACATAATCAATCAAAAGGGATGAAGATCATCTATTAAGCTTCATTTGAACCGAATCTAGGCATTTAGAGATGTTATTTTCTCAGTTCAACATTTTTTAAGGTAGTAAGCCTTCTTGTTCTGATTAGTGAGCTCTAGGCAGTGTGCCTAAATGCATGTACATTCCCTTTTGTTCATAATTTTAATAGAGTATATAAATTGTGGATTAATCTCCACCATGGTTTTTCCCCTAACAAGGTTTCCACATAAAAATATTGGTGTTATGGTGCTTTGATTATTTTGTTCATGTGCTTGCATCTTTATTTTTGTTTATGTGTTGTAAATGGTTTAAAGTCTGGATTTAAAGTTTAGATTTCTTGAACACTGACTCACCCCCCCTCTCAATGTTCCCTGAGTCCAACAATTGGTATCAAAGAAGGTTCCTCTTCAGAAGTCTAATAGGTTGAGGTGGATCTTGAAGTACAATGAACTCTAGTGGTCTTCAACAATAGGTTATGGTAGCACTTGATGATCTTGATCAGTCTAAAGTAGAAGTCTTGGAGTTGAAAGAAAATATTGTGGATGCTAAAAAATCCATTCAATCATTGAAGGATAAAATCAATGAATCAAGAGAAAAGAGGAAGGAACTCTGTGATTAGCTAAAATAGAAAGAAAATAAAAGCTTGGAAGATGTTCACCTAAATAAAACCCTAAAATAAATAACTGAATAATGTGAAAATCTTGCTAGGGACAATGCTACTCTAAAGCTTGAGATGGAATTTGTGGCAATGAAGCTAATTAAGGAGATTGAAAAAAGAAAGAAGAATGGGAAAAGTATGACTTAGTATTTGAAAGAAAAATCCAAAGAATGCAATAGAGTTAATAGTGGATTCATTTAGCTGGAGATTGAACTGCAACAATCCAAAAGTAATGAACAAGAGCTTGAAAGACAGATATTTATTCTCAGAGATGAAATCTCTACTACAAATGAATTCAAGGAGAAGTTTAGGATTAGTTTTGCTAAGATTGATGAGATGACTAAAGGATAGAAGAATGAATATGATAAGCAAGGTCTTGGATATGAGAAGGAAGAAAGCTTCAATCTGAACACAAGGATCCCATACAAAGAAATCAGATGAACAAAGGCAGAAGGTATTCGGTAAGACAACCCAATGCTCAGAAGTTTAATGGTTACTAATTTGCTTGTAATAAATTTGGTCATATGGCTTCTCAATGTATAAGAAAATTAAATTCAAGCAATCCATCATTGCCTGGTCAATGTTTTAGTTGCAAAAAATTTGGTCATAAATCAATTGAATGTAGAAGTATGGTTGTCAGTATAAGGAATGTTAAATGCTACACCTATGGAAGATTTGGACATGTTGCTAAATAGTGAAGATTAAGAGGAAATCAATGGAATGAATGGCCTAGACAAAGAAATCCAGTGTGTTACAATTACAACAGATTTGGTCACATTGCAAGATTCTGCAGGAACAAAAAAATGGATAGAA
Source organism: Sequoia sempervirens (assembly GCA_007258455.2). NCBI lineage: Eukaryota > Viridiplantae > Streptophyta > Pinopsida > Cupressales > Cupressaceae > Sequoia > Sequoia sempervirens. Next base: position 153,360,221 of record VDFB02086081.1, on the reverse strand, counting down.
GAGATCTGGTATATCAAGGAAGAATTTCACAGAAAGATGACAAAAGAAAAGGAAAAGTGACTGTGGAAGAGATAAGAGATCAGATGAAGAAAACGTGGTAAAGAAGAGTGAATATGGTAAGCCTGTACTAGAAGCTACCTCTGGTAATTCCTTCAGAAATTGATTTTAGGCCATCGGCCTAGGGGGTCTTTCAAGTAAAATATTGTGCCCCCTGTCAGTAGTTGGCACTGGAATACAGGAAGTTGTCAGTAGTTGTGCCATCAGCTAACAAATGTATTTATGATCGCTTGTTTTGTAAGTTGAGATCTTTAAGGTCTATAGATGGATTCTTCTCTTGCTTTTTGAAAGAGTCGTGTAACCAAAACCCCTAGGGTAGAGCATTTATTGCAGTAAAAAGGTTAGGTGTTAAAAAGATATTTAGAACCCTCATTTGTCAATTTACATTGAAAAAGAATAGTGAAAGAGCCTCTGGAGTAGGATTTTGAATGAGTCAAATTGATTCGGTAGCGAATTCATCAGGTATTCCATTCACTTGTAGAATTTCTAAATTTGTGCTCAATAGAAAAGCCTTGTTCGGTACAGAAAATGAAGCAAATCAAGGGAATTGTGAGTTTGGATGAATATAGTAGCAGGAAGATTAGGGATGTAAGAGATATGTTTCCTACCAACAAATTGAAGTGGCTTGAAGGAGCAAAACATAGGAGATTGAAAATTTCACATGAATTTCTTTACTTTGACAACACGGAAGTGGTTAGGTTTATTTTGAGCAGATTGAATGATGACACTCTAAATTTGGAAAAATCCTATCTTATTTTGAAGGAAGTGATTGGAAATTTAACTAGGTTATGCAATGTTGGAGATATTTCGAAGAAGTTGATTCAAAATAAGGAATTTGAAACCCTAACCGGTGTAACAAGAGATTAGAGGGCTCTGGTAATTTTGACGATCAAAGATCCATTGACAAGGTTCATTACATATGGAATTTCATACAAAATATTCTTCAGAAATAGGGAAGGATCAACCTCTGCAAGCGTAGTTTACATCTCACATAAGATGATAATGGAGGACCAAGACTTTGACCTGTGTAGTTTGTTGAAAGATCAACTAATGGAGAAGGTGCAATTGACAATGGATGTAGATTATCCTTTTAGGTTTGACACTTTGATCATATGTATCATGATGTATTTTCTAAATTTCTTGCCACAAAATGATAATGTTGTATGGAAGGAGAGTGAACCGGTCTATAAGAAAATTTTTAAGCATTTCAATACTCTGGAAAATTGTGAGAAAACTTATGCAAATTTATTCAGAGAGTTGTTAGGAAAGTTTGGAGTAGTTGGTATCTCTCTTGAACTGGTAAAAACAATTGAAGTTGGATCATCTTTTGGTAAGATAAAGAGGAAGCAAAAAAGAGCAATAGATTTTTCTAATGATACTCCTCCAATACTCAAGTCTCCAAAATTTGAAGGAAAAGGGAAAGAACATATAATTATGGACATACTTGATGAATACTCTGATGAATACACCCCCAAGAGATGAACTAGAATCAGTTGAACTGGATGAAATAATGGCTAAAGGAAATGAAGAAGAAGGCACTTTATTCAAAAAAAAGATACTGCAGACAGTTCAAGAGAATGATGGAATGCAAAATATTGTTGACATTTGCTTAGATCAACCCTCATATGAGCAAGATCTGATTGAGAGTACTCTAGGTAGATACTTTGTGTAGAATAACATTGAATTGGAAATTTTGCATAATGTATTACCTAAATAGTTGATTGAGTGTATTAAGGAAGCTATGGCCTCTAACTCTTAGGATAAGAAAGAGGAGGAAATAATTTTACATTTGAAGGAGTAGTTCAGGCTATCCCTTACAAAACTAAAAAAGAAAATGAGTGTGTTGAAGCAGTGCATCAATTCAGCTAATAATATCTACAATCATTGTCTACATTAGCCTCATGTTCTTGGAAAATATAAAGACAAGCTAGAGAAAATTGAAAGTGAATTGAATAAAATTGGTTAGGACTACAATATGTTTCAAGACCAGGATGGAGCATTAAAGAAAATAATTCATGAGTTGAAGTTGAGCACACAAAGATTCACTTTTCCAGAAACACTCTTGTGGACACTTTCTAGAAAGTGAAGGATCAAACTGAATGCAGATTGGAGCAGCTAATTGAAGTCTTGAGGAAAGGAGAGAAGTTGGAAGAAGAAATTACAATTCTAGAATCCCTCATTCAGATCATCAACCGAACATCAAAAAATAACAGTCTAATAATAATTATTGGGATTGATGTAGATGCTTGGAAGAGATTCCTTTGGGAGATGAAAGATAAGCATAAAATAATTTTCTGATTTGTGCAACAGTTGTAGTTTTCCAAATTTTGATCAAATTTCTATTTAGGAAAGGGGGAGAAAGAGAGCAATAAAAATTTTTTTTAGCAAAAAGGAAGAAACTTGCAGTAAGAATACTAGAAAAAGGGGAGGGAAAGCAGTAAATTTTTGTCATTGATGTCAAAGGGGGAGAGAATGCAATGAAAAATTCCTTGAAATCCTAAGAGGGAGCAGTGTTTTGTTGTGTTTTGAAATTTTGGAGTTTGGCAACGTATCTCTGGTTTTGACACTTAGTCATTTTTCACTAAGTGTTTCCATTAATTCCAAAATGGGAGATTGTTGGCATATGGCTCGGGGAGATTATTGGTATGGCTTCTAGTGTTGTCATTGATGGCAACTGAAATCACTATTATGGTCTGCAACTCTGAACCTAGTCATACTGGTAGTTAAAGTTAAGTACAATGTATTACCGACAAAGACCATGAAGAACAAGGTATCTGGTTAGTATATTGATCTATATACTTCACCATATCATCATCTTGTGTTTTGGATCCCTAGGATAGGTTTTTAAGCATGTATGTTACCTTATTGGTAATTTTTGTGATGTTGCATTAATCGGTGTACGAGTAAGGAGATCCGACATAATGATTTTATGATTATTTGCTCATGGTGGCTGACCTAGTCAATGTAGTGTGTTGCAGATGTATAAGGGATGATTGTTTAAATGTTTCTATGTTCGGTAATTTTATTTTGGGTCATAGCTATGTTGTGGCCGTCTTGTATGGTTACACGTTATAAATTGTTCATGATTTGATCTGACATGTGGAGAATATTATATTTTGTGTGAAGTCTACATATAGTGTTTGAATTCTTGCTAGTGGATATATATATGAGATTGGTAATCCATTTTGGGTATGAGAAGCAAGTGTGGAAGTGTGTAAATGTGTGAACAGTAGAACATAAGTTTTTGTGAGTATTAGAAGGGTGATTGAGCGATCTATGCACAGTTTTAGAAGGGTAGAAAAATAGAGAAGAGAAGAGCATAGCAGAAATATAGAATCAGTTAGAAGGCATGAAGATCGTCTATTCAACTTCATTGGAACTAAATCCAGGAATTTGGAGATGTTATTTTCTTAGTTCAACATTTTGTTGTAATCACAAAAATTTTGTAAGGCAGTGAACCTTCCTTATTCTGAGTAGTGAGATCTAGGTAGTGTGCCTGAATGCATGTGCACTCCCTGTTGTTCATACTTTTAACAGAGTATATAAATTGTGGATTAATCTCCACTATGGTTTTCCCCCTAACAAGTTTTCCACATAAAAATATTGGTGTTATGGTGCTTTGATTATCTTGTTCATGTGCTTACATCTTTATGTTTGTTTGTGTTGTAAATGGTTTAAGGTCTGGATTTAAAGTTTAGATTTGTTGAACACTAATTCATCCCCCCCTCTCAGTGTTCCCTAAGCCCAACAAGACCAATAGTATAAGTGGGAAGAATACTTACCATTGGTAGAGTTTTCTTACAATAACTATTATCACACATCTCTAGGCATCGCACCATTTGAAGCTCTTTATGGGAAAAAGTGTCAACCACCCATCAGTTGGGATAGATTGGAAGACATGATCATAATAGGACCTGAAATGCTTGAGGAGATGGAAGAAAAAATGAGAGTTATTAAGAGCAGACTGAATGAGGGGGAAGACCGAAAAAAGAGTTATACCAACAAGAATAGAACTCTTAGAAATTTTGCGGCAGGGGATAAATTTTTCTTAAGAGTCGAGCCTCATAAAAGTTTGATTTCCTTTTGAAAGTCTTCCAAATTGGCCCTGAGATATGTGGGACCATTTGAAGTCTTAGAAGCGATCAACCTAGTTGCTTATAGACTTGCTCTACCACCTACTTTGACTTGACTTCATAATGTGTTTCATGTTTCTTTAATTAATTCATATCATCCTAATGTAGCTCATGTGCTTGATTATAAATCCTTGCAGGTACAGGACCTAGGAGTGGTGTTGGTGGAACCCATTAGAATCCTAGGTAGACACAATGTTAAGTTACGAAGCAAAGATATTGCTCAATTTAAGGTCCAATGGGACCATTATTCAAAAGACAATGCTACTTGGGAGGATGCAGAAGAAATATAATGCTCCTTCCCACATTTACTTTCTTAAGAAAGAGACTTTTATAATTTTGTTTGAAAATTTTGGATTGAAATAATATAATGTTTTTGCTTGGAACTATATGATATGATGTTGAAATAGACATATATGCTTTAATTATGACTAGCTAGACATTAGGACAATGTCTCTTCCAAGTGGGAAAGGACACGATAACCCAATTTTTATTGCATCTAGATTATAATATGATAAATTAAATTATTGAGGAAACTTAGTATGTTAAATGAATTTTTTGTATTTTTGAAAAGTTTGAAAGAAGTTGACCGTTGTTGACTATGTTATCTTTTGAATTATCTTATCATTTTATCATGATTAAATGTTACTGATGAACTATGCAAGTGCAAGTGTTTTCAAATGCAGGGAAACATGTTGAAAGATGAGAACACGGTTGAAGTAGGATCGTTTAGCTAGATTGAACAATAAGCTTGATGGAATTTGGGTGCACACACCACAAAATAGCATGATGATTGCATTTAAAAATTCATATAGGAGATTATATTAATTTGACTTGAAATGAATTGATGATTGAGAAGGTAGACTCTTGAAATGTAATACATATGAAATTCTTATTTAATTGTCTATCTTGATCTTGTGTTTTGAGAATTTAAAAGAAAATGATAGTATGGCTAGACACATAAATGAATGTATGTATTTTGAAAAGGCTTATTTAAAGGATAAGAAAAAGCCACTTCATTTAAACATTATTGTTTGAAAAAAAAAAGTTCATTCATATTTAAACATTGATATATGTACATGTAAATATATATATCTAAGAACGTACATGTGTGTGCAAATATATATAAATATAAAAATACATATTTATATATATAATATATATATTTATATTCCTTAAGGAAAATGAACTTGGAATCGGAAATTATTACTATCATATTGATAGAATTCAAATGAAATCATAAGATCTCATAAGGTCATGGCCTGTATTCAAATTATGGCCAAGTAATTAAAATTCAATATAGTGGGGCGGAAAAATTAATGACCATTATGAAAGAAACAACCCATATTCATGTGAACATGTAAGAGGGATAAATCTTTCCATATTGAAATGATATCACTAAAAAAACATCGAAACGTGGTGGTGACAAGTATCCAGGACAAAGAATGCAAGTGACTCGACTATGAGGAAAATTAGAAGAAGAAGCTTTGGAAAAAGCCCCACTTTGAGGTAAATCGATATTATGTTTTAGATATATGCCTGATTTCTTAGTATCTCTATTTAAAAGGATTTCAATATTCTTTTAGTTTGTCAATTCTATTAGAATCATTAATTAAATATTAAAATTCTACAAATGTATTCGGCTTAGAGCTTAGTCAATTTCATGTAAATCAATCATCCTTTGTTTATGAAGCCAGGGCCTATTCGGCTAACCATGTATGCTTCTAGTTTATGCATTCTTTTTTTAGCATGTTGGTTGAGCTTAGTCAAGCCAATATTGCCATATATTTTCACCTCTTTCTTTATTCTCATGCATGTGAGTTTACCAAGCCATTTTATGGCTATTCGGATTAAATCTTATTAGTAGAAAATTGCATTATTTGAAAGTAATGTTAAGTAAAATCTTTGATCATTCCCTTTAGGGAAATGACTGTATACCACCATCCTTGCATGTCACTCTTTTTAATAGTATTTAATATCTCATTTACTAGTGATGAGCCTTAAATATGCTCATAGTTTGAAATTTTGATACTCTTACTTTTTGTTATTAATTGTCGTTAAACTTGTTGATTAAAGACTTTTTGGGTGGTATCCTGTAGCAACAAATTCCATATTCCTGTAGCTTGACAACTTCATTAATTACCTTTTTGACCTCCCGCATGGCTGATGTATGCTTATGATTTTAGATAATGGAATAGGATTAACGTGTGATTAATGAATGGATGTCGTGTCACTTGTGTGTATGCTTTCCTTCGCTTCTGTCACTTATTGTAGGTTGTTGGAGGGAGTTGGAGTTGATCAAGCGCAAAGAATTTCGGTTCTGTTGAAGAAGTTGTTTCAGTAATAACTCTTTGACCGAATCTTTGGGAAGGAGCTCAAACGGTCCTTTGATCTAGGAAGTGTGTAATGCTATATTCTCTCTAGGTCGCGTCGAGCAGATAGACTTTCATTTATGAATATCTGTTCCGCGGATTCAGAATGTATTTATGATCACAACTTCCTTTGTTAGTTAGTTAGTTGCCTTTTTCATTTAAATAACCGTTCCTCCTGCGTGAGTGAACAAGGATGATAAAACAATATGTATTAAAATTAGGTTGAAGAAGCAATAGAGTTCTGTGTTAAGTTTTTATTTTCAAACAAAGTAATCGATGTATCCTAGTTTTGAGTATGAAAAAAATTTGATGAAGCTTTGAGTCAACTTCTTGTGTAATCTAGTTGATGCTTGCTAAGGGGGTCCACTTAGTAAGTATTTTGTAGCAAGTTGTTGTAGTTAACTGTTCATTTCATGTTGATTACCAGTTAGAATCTATTTCTATTGATTTCAACGCAAACTCAACCTTGTATTGTTCATGCAGCATTGGGATTCCATCCCTGTGTCTGTTCCTGCAGCATAAGGCCAGTTCACAGTTTGTTCTTTAATAATAGCTGCTATGATTTCTGTTTTAGCTGAGTCGTGTTTGAGTTAAAAAGCTTTGTGTTACATTTCTGTTAAGCATTTGTTTTCTATAGATGATGACTGGAAACTAGTTCTTAGTGCACATACCGTGCTGCTCCATTTAAAGTAAACGTGCCCTGGTTTGACAAAGCAAATGAACGTCCATAAGAAGATGTCAGTCACCTGTTGGAATGTCCAATTCCCAGGTTTAGTTATGCTGTGACTTTTATATCATTTTGGGTGACTTTAGGTTGAATGATGGAGGCTACACACTTTGGGTGTGTATATTTATTTAGAATCTCATAGCAATACAAACCATCACTATTGTTTATTAAGTCTGCATCGTTCGCCTTGAATGAATGAGGAAGAGACTTATCTTTCCAACCTTTGCATTTTTTGAATTGATCTAAAAGATCAACTAGCCACATGTTATCAATCATAGGTTGAACATTGCATGTCGAGCTATATATGCCATTAAAGGGAATTCATCAAGAATCATCCAATGTTATTGTTTATGGTAAAATGAACAATCGATTTACTATTTGTCATTATTTGGAATGAAAAGTGTTTTTATAATTTATTATTTTCTTGTAGACCTCAATAGGAAACACAGGTTTTTCTAAAACCCTAGAAATAATGAAAATGTTTCAATACTCTTATGACTATTTTGGTCTTAAATCGACAAGCATGTCGATCCATACATTTATTGCATAGAGGAAATTAGTATCATTTATATGTTGAATAGCAAAATGATGGATATTTTGTTCCTTTGTATATAGTACTAGATAGCCTGAATCTGTCAATGAAACTTAATGGCATATAAACTTGTAAACCCCTACAAACAACTTTATTTTGTTACAAACAACAAATCAATATGTGGAAACTATTCAAACAGACTTGATCTTAGTTCTTTTACTTCTTGTATTTCTGACAAATGATATGACAATTCTATAACATTATTTGGAACTGAAGCAATCCGATATAATGGTTTTATTTTAGAATGTATGTACAAATTCATAACTTAAGTTGGCACATATATATGTATGCACATAGACCTTCGTCTACGTACATACACATACTTGTGACATACCTTCTTTTCTTGCTTATTAAATTCATTCTTAAATAAATAAGGATTTACGCTGAATGTAATCATGTACCATGTGTATGAAGTGAATGGATAAAGCATTGATCAGTTCCATTTGAATCATTTTTTTATTTTATTAAATGAGGAAATAAGTAGATTGAATTAATTTTCCATAGATATGTGTGTAAAGAATATTCTCTTTATTGAGTAGAACAACACCTAAGTAGACTAGAGCACCTCAGGGTAGATGTTGCTAGAGGGTAGATAGATGTTATGGAGCACCTCAGGGTAGATTTTGCTAGAGGGTAGATAGATGTTATGGAATAACTATGTTGTTGAAAGTCACCTTTTGGGATGGGTGTTGAAATAGAGTTCAAAGAGTATAGCCCATATGTATGTATGGACTTTGTGATAACACTCTCTACCATTCCTAGCATAGATCTTGCATTTTTCTAATTCATAGATAGAGATGCATGTTGATATACAGGCACACACCAGATTCCACTTTGTAGATTGTTTTGTTGCTAAAATTTTCGTGCAAGGTTGTGTAATACTTTTGGGGAAGCATAAGCTTCATGGTTATGTGGTAAAGTGCTTCAACCATGTTCTCATCCACTAGTGGAGGCAAGCGTCATGAGGAAACTTTGGATTTTTTCAAGACTATCATGGTCAATGATGTAACCTTGATGTAAAGTTTGTATATTGTATTGACTTTGTGGCCTTATGAACCAAGTCAACTTGGATATTTTAATTGACATTGAAAGTGAATATATAAATCTTTGGCTCATTTTAATTAGACATGTGTTTCTATGGTTGAAAATAGCTACTTATTTATGTCTTTTTAAAATTAAATATTCAAATGTCATTTACAATCATATGATTAAGTAAAAGTTAAAATGGGTTATTACAATGTACCAATTCTATCATACAATTACAGACTAAATTATTACCAATGATTAAAGAAACATAGAAAGGTGGTGGATTTACCTCTTTGGCTTGTTGTTCACACTTTTCTTAGGATGTATTGGTGAGTATAAATTTGTGATGGTCCTTAGAAGGTTTACTTGATTCATTTAAATTTGATAAAGCAACTTGTAGGAGGTCCTTTTTCCTAGGCATGGATAATGAATCCCACATTGACATAATAATGTTTGCCTTCTTCATATGCTTTAGAATATTGAAATTAAGTGCACTAACCTTTTTTTGTCCTTCAAGAATAAAAATTTCTCCTTTATCTTGTATTGGTGGCAATTGGGTTTTTGGCCACTCCTTTCCTTTCATAGTTTGATTTCTTGGAAAACTTTATACATTTGATGCATTAGATGGACCAACACCTCCTTGGTTCACTTGAGGAGCTTGAATAGGCCCCTTATCAACTTGTTATTTGAAATATACAACCCTCTTCTTAGCCCTTATGTGGGATATAATTAATGAATAAGGTTAATCACCCCACAAAACTCCCCTCCTTATCAATTCATCAAAGTTGTTTCATTATGTCTTTATTCTTGGGGTTCACCTTGATGTAATAGTGCTTTTGGGATTGTATTTGGGTACACACTTGAAGTTTTTTGCACCATTAGAGCTTGGTTTATCAATCAATTTTAGCATGTGTTTTGATTATGAGGTCAATTACATAGAAAATACCACTAATCTTGTGCCATATTGCTTTGAACAAGTATAAGGTCTTTGGAAGAGCTAGAAGTGATCAGATTATAGGCTTGGTAAGGCCTTGGATTAAGAGCTTTCCTTTGACCTGATTGTTTGGTTGATATGGAGGCCTATATGACAGATTTGACTACTATTGGGGTTGATATGGAGGTTGGTATGGTCAAAAATTTTGAACTTTTTTTCCTCTTTAAATTTAGTATTTCATTGTCAAATATTTGTATGAGGCATTTTGTCTCTTGAAATTCAAATTATGATGTTGGAAGGGTATTTTTGTGAGCCAATGACTGATTATTGATTACTAGCATAGCAAGTACAACAACTATGGGGAGTATTTACATAGGCATGATGGCCCCATTTCATGGAAAATGGGCATTGGGGATCTTGGTGCAATTTTCCTAACTTGAATAAGGTTATTTTTTACCCTTATTGCAATTTCATATACATTTGGGAGAGTTATCCTACCCATGGATTGAATCATTTAATGGCATGAATTTTCACCCCTTGCAAATTCCCCATTAACACCCCTTAAGAAAAATTAAACCCGATGATTCTATTCCATGTCCTTTGTCCACTCTCCATCCATTTGGTAGCTATCTGTTTTTTCAGTGGGGGAATTTTTTTGGGGACATGAGTGTGACACACAGACATCTACATAGCACACTTCCATCCTGATAGGATTCCTACCTCAGGAATCTACAAAGTCATTACACTTCTCCATTGGTGACGAAGCATAATGCCTCTACCCTTTCGATTGACCTTAAACGACTCCTTTGGCTCCCACTTCATCTTCAAATGGCTATCTAATTCATTCAATTCATCTTCTTCACACTTCTTGATTTTCTTGAGCATTCTACACACTTTATTCATAGCATTTTTCACCATCTTTGAAGCTCCAAGTTGACACTTTGTTGCTTTTACTCCTCTCGTTATTATGACAATGTTGGAATTCACAAGCTTGTGAGCTCACATCTTCCTCCTTGTACCTTGAGAGCATCTTGTTGGGAAGATGATATCCATTCACTTAGCATCATGGTATTGTTTTAATATAATATTGTTGTTAGCATAACACATAGTACTTCTACTTCAATATATTTATTTATCATACTTTCTCTATCGTTGCTATTCTGGCTATTTGTGGAGGTGGAAACACCAAAATGGGGGTTTGACTATGACAAGCCCCAAGACAACCCCAACATTTTTCCTCGTTCTATTGTGTGTGGGAATTTCGTTCATGTGGAGCTTGCAAGAGGATGGACTGACCATAAGTTGGACTTCTACCACCTTTGCTCTTATCAAATTCTATTTTAGCATTATTAAAGTATTCTTCTTTTTGTTTTAGTCATTTAGCTATTTTCTACTTTTTGTTATCCCATCAAACTATACTAGTCAAGTCGTTAGTAAGTTCTTTCTAAGTTTCAGTTGTACTTTACACTTTCTATCTATATGAACGCCAGTGCTCAACTAGGATGCAAATGCATCATGTTGTCATTTGTCTTTTGTGCTAGAGTCCTCTGGCAGAGAGTTGCTTTAGTTATAATCCAAAATCAACAATTTTCTCACCTAACTTCCTAAACCTCTTAGGCTAACAGAAGGAGAGAGGCAAATCAATTGCCCTTCTTTTTCACCCTCTCAAAACATCAAACCTATCTTATACAATCCCTTAGCGGGAGGTATATCAAAGTAGCTAATTGTTCTAGACCCTCCCATGACTTGGGGTATTGAATAGTCGGCCCCCCTCCTCTACATATTGGTGAACCTGACGTGAACTATCCTAGTTCTATTTTGTAGTGTTTAAGTAGTTTTCTCTCATGTTCTAAGTGTGTTGTATAAGGTATGTTCGTTGTAAGGTTCCTAGCCTTGCAACCCAACATATGACCCCTAGCGATGTAGCTAAGATGAGTCCCTAAACGTTGTGAAGTGAAACCTAGAATAGGCCACTGTCTAATTGTTAAACCCTTGGGAACTTCTGAGAAATTCCTTTCTAGTGTATTTAAGAGATGGATTCTTTCATGCATCTTCACATCATGTATGTGCAGCCTATGAGTGGGTCTCCTATTATAACCTATAACTCATAGGATTTTCTAGTGAATGCTAATAGAGAACCCTCTCCTTTGTACATTCCCTCTCATATCAACGGGAATACCATGACTAGCATTCTTGTTGAATCTACGTGTTGGGTTAATGTCATCACAGAGGAGATCATGTTAATAAACTTCTTACATAAAGATGGGTATGTTGAGTCTTAAAGCACTATATGTACGCATGATGGGCTTTTTGTTCCTCCCATCAATTCTATCACCCTATTAGTCTTGGTTAGGCCCAGGATTGTGAATTCCCTCTTTGATATTATCCTAAGGTCCAACCTATTTATAGTGAAGCTAGGCATTCCTTGGCAAGTTTCCATGAATGCAGTCCCCTCGGTGATTCATAAATTCTTAAAGTTCTCTCATGAGGGTTTCATGCATGTAGTCCACAACACCAGTTACAAACTGATGATAGTTTATGGAGGCTACTCACTTGATCACTTCTAGCCTACCCCTAAATTGGTCTATTCCCTCCCAGGACAAACCTGTTGTATCACACTTACATAAAATACAAGAATGGTGGTATAGCACCGAAAGTGACCTATCATCCTTCTCCCTATGTTATTTCAGTTAAGGCTTCCATGATAGCACAACATAAGGTTGCCTCTACTGCTTGAAAAAAGGAGGAGAAGTCTGCTCAAGGGCCTTCTTCTTCTTCCTTTGTAGTTCCACCTTCTACCTCTCACCTTGCTATATTGCCTTTGACTTCCGCCACTATGTGTCTCTTTGGGAGTTTGATGGTTCCCTAAACCAACAATAGAGAACAAAAAATCATGAAAACATGAAATATAAAACAATATCACCATAAAGTCTTCATGCCATCATTGCTTCACCTCCATTGCCCTTCTCCATTTTTCTTGAAAGGTACTTGATGCCCTCATATTTGAGTATGCACTAGTAGCCTATGATAATGCCTAGAAAAAGGTTGAAGATTGTTGTCTTACACTAACATCATGTACTTGCATTAGCTCAAGATGTAGATAAGATGTCTAGATGATGAAATGAAAATGATAGGGCCTTTATAGAAAAGAAAAATTTGAATTAAGGTTGAGATTGAATGTCAATAAGATGTGTCAATTAATGGTCAAGAATGAAAGTTGTAGTATGGAATAGGGTTAGGGAAAAATTAGGGCAATGTCAAGAAAGCAATGGCTAAGATTCAATTATAAGATAATTCAATCAAGGGTTGAAAATGAATCAGATGTCAAGAGATAAGATTGGCATGTATAATGAAGTCAACACAAAAAAAGAGGTTGTAGGAAGAATTCAAATAATTATAAAATTATTCATTTGGAGAGGAAAAATTAATAATTAAATAATGAAAACATTATTTAATTATAGAGGACATGTGACAAGGTTGACTTTTTCATTAAATAACAATTTAATTCAAAAGTGGGACATGTGACAAGCTAATTTTTGAATGAAATATTAATTTAATTCAAAATAAGAAGAAGATGGCAAATTAGTAGGCAATTAAATAAATAAAATTTATTTAATTGTGGAAGAAAAGGATAAATGAATAATTAAATAATCAAAATAACTATTTAATTTAGTGGAAAGATGATAAATAATTTATTTAATTATAGAAGAAAAGGACATTAGTGACGCAATTAAATAAATAAATTTTATTTAAGTAATAAAAAGAGGAATAAAAGAAAATAAATGAATTAACTAAATAATTAAAATTATTTAATTAATAGAAGACTTGTGGCAATAGGAAATAATTAAATAATCAAAATTATTTAATTATCAAGGATGAAGGGGGAAATGATGGAGAATTAGATTTCACAGCTCTAGGACAATTTTTAATGTCTACATTTTTCCCCTATTTGATATATTGCAGTTTATCGCATTATGTCAAAGAAAATTAGTCAAAACATACCCTAGTGTAAGCAGGGTGGATCTATGCCCCTTCGAAAAAAAATTCAAATTTTCAAAAAAAATTTTAAAAAAATAGAAATTGTTCTGATAAGTCAATTTGATAGCTAGGAGTTCAATGGTGGCGACGGAAATGATTTTGGAGGTCATTTGGATGGTCAAATTTAAGTTTGAATTTGGCAGATAATGGGTCCAGTACACGTCCCTAGTGCAAACCCTAGAAAACCTTAGTTTGATTGCCCATAAATATGCATTTGATTAAGAAATTTGCTCATTTGTGCATGTCAAAGTTGGCAATTGGATAGCTCTAAGGAGAGAAAAGTTAAGAAGATATTTCCCATTCCGCACTCCACACACTAAGGATATCGCATTTGCACCTTCTGTCGGCTTGAGGGAGCAAGAGACTCGATAAGTACTCCAAATCCACCTTGTCATTTTTTTGTTTTTCATGCTTTTTAGAGCTAGGAATTTTTAGCAGACAATTGCGGTGAACACTATCCACCGCAATTGCGTTCATGAGTGATGTAGGTGACTACGGTTCACCATAATCGCCTCATTGCAATGCAATTGCTAGGGTACAATGGGGGATCAGTTGTGGTGTGGCACAACTACAAAGTGTGTTGCATTTGCTTCCTATGAGCAGGAATGACACAATCGACAAATTACGTGTATGCTGGGGGGGATGACACATGTGAAGGGGAAATGATGCAACTAACTAGGGGTTGACCACAATAGACCCTGGTGATGCATTAGTTGAGGCATGCGATGCAATTACAGTTGTGCAATGCATATGCAAGATTAGTGACACAGTTGTATTCTGTGACACATGTGCTAAGCATAACGATGCAACTAACTAATTAAAATTTTACCCCAGTTTAGGAAAAAATGACTTGTCCAAGTTAGGTCCAATAGGTCTAATTATGGTTTTAGATTGATGTAATGACTATTACCTATGACCATAGGTTGTTCTTGCCCCTATCTACACTCGAGAGATGTGACTAGTGACTTTTCAGCTACACGATCCATTATCCATTGCTGAAGAGTGTGTACTAATGGATTTAGGATTGTACCACATCACTTATATGCCCATCATTAGGGAAAACTAAGGGTTGTTGACAGTGCTTGCAAATAAATGGCACTCTAAGACCTATTCATTTCACTTGCTGATTGGGGAGGCTACTGTGATGCTGGAGGATGTATATAGGATACTTCAACTACCAATTCGAGGGGAGTGGTGGACATATGATCCTATATGAGGATTGTAGGCTCTATATGACCATTATGATTATGAGGATGTGTCATAGCTCAATATTTAGGGTTATGAGATTAGATGGGATACTCTAGCAAAGCGATATGATAGATATGATTGTGTCTTGTGTACATTGATAGTCGGTGTTGTTATTCCAGACCATAGGGGACATGGATTTCTTGTTGGATGGGGGGAGATATTAGTAGGCATGATGCAGGATGGGATAGTGTATGCATGGGGACCATGTCTATTGGCTATGCTTTTATTTTTAGCTGCATGATATCACCTATTGGGATGGTCAAAGCATGAATTGTGGGGTGGAATTGCTGATGGTGTGGGCATGGGAGCACATTGCAATGTTTCGTCTGACAGTGGGGCATTTTCTTGGAGATGGGATGGCATATGATTATTTGTATGGTGGTGTTGTCACTTAGAACCATGTTGAGGATACAAGATATTGGAGGCATGGTATAGATATATTGGCCAACTTTGTTTGGAGGCCCTACAGAGATTTTTAGTAGTGGGATGATGAGGATCAACACCTACCATGGTGCTGACAAGTGAGATATTTGATTGGTCACATAGTACAATCCCAACATATTATCGAGTAGTATCTACTAGAGTGGGTTAGGAGACAATTTTGAGAAATACAGGATGTTCCTCGAGGGACAACAAAGTTCACACACTTCTCATAGGAGGTGCATCCATGGGGATAGGTGATACCATTGGTTACAACCAAGCAGGTGATAGATGCACTATAGCTAGTGTAGTGGGCTTGGAGGGGTGGTGTAGCAGATTCAAGTACTACTGTAGAGTCTGAAACATGGTGGGGTACTCACTAGAGTTCCATACATAGATCTAGATTATCCAACAAAAGTAGAGTGTGAAGGTAGGGATCCATGAGGCCAGAGATGGGATAGAGGATGGAAGGGAGGATAGGGAGATGGAGGGAGAGCAGGAGGTCAAGATAGGAGGAGGAGGGCAAGGAGAAATCAGGTGGTGATGCCATTGTCACCGATCCATGAGGAGGGTGAGGATGAGAGGGTAGTCGAGGAGAGGGTGGCAGAGGAGGACTATCATGAGGAGATATTGAACCTCGAGGTGGGTCATCAAAAGGTAGAGATGGAGGATGTCAAGATTGAGGAGGAGCGCCAAGAGGAGTGATGGGAGGAGGAAGAAATGGGAGGTAGAGTGGGTCCTCTAAGAGAGAATTTGTTATGGGGTTGATGTGAAGGAGGGATTGGAGGAGGTGGGAGTCAGAGGAGGAGATGGTCTAGTTGATTAGTGGATAGTGTATTTATAGACATGGCTAGAGCAAGAATCTACTAGAATCCAGGCACTAGAGGTCAAGGTGGGAGAATTGAGGACAAAGAGAGATGGATTGAGGGTTGAGAAAGATACTCTATATATAGAGAGTGAGAGACAGAACCATGATCAAGAGATAGGATGCGGAGTAGTGGATTATAGAGTTTACTTCCACCCTTAGTGGATCAAGTGCATGTACAACTACAACACTACTAAGAGTAGGAAAACAAGAGCAGTATTATAGAAACCTATATGAGGCTGAGGTTACACCATAGTACAGAGAACTGAGTGCATCTGAGGCCTTGATCAATGGTAGGTCTCATAGCAGACACTCACACAACAAGTCATAGAGAACCTACGGGGTGTCAGGGCTAACACTGACAAGTCGATTTGACAAGCCACAATCAAACCATTGGTCATCAGGATCACCTTAATAAGAGAGTATGCCATCACAATGGTGGTCGCTAGGACGGGATGAGGGTAGTTCTGGATAGAGGCTATTTTGACATATGTATTTGGACATTTGTATTTTGACCCATTGAGCCTGTGAGCTCTATTTTGTTATATATGATACATCTTAGCATTCTACTATGACACATTTTGAGCGATATATATGATATGATTTTGGTGGTGATTTATGATTGGAATTTCTATGTTATGTGATGGACGATTATCTTTTTAATGTTTATG
Source organism: Sequoia sempervirens (assembly GCA_007258455.2). Lineage (NCBI taxonomy): Eukaryota > Viridiplantae > Streptophyta > Pinopsida > Cupressales > Cupressaceae > Sequoia > Sequoia sempervirens. The sequence continues at coordinate 153,343,141 of VDFB02086081.1, read as the reverse complement.
CATTTTTATGTGATCATGTGATGATGGTATATGTTAATGTAATATATATCTTATGATGTTTAGATGATAAATGGATGCATTTAATGTTATGATTATGGATGCAAATGTGATGATTATGAATTTTATGTGAATGCATTATGATGGTTGTCAAAACGATATGATATGATTATGCAATGCAATGTGGTGTGTTATGCAATGCAATGTATATGTGATGAATATGCAATGTTTTCATGTAGGTTGCAATGTGATAAATGAGAATGTTATGATTATGATGTGATGTAAATGTAATGACATGCTTAATATGTTATGGTGTAATGGAATTACAATACTGTATGGATACAATCTATATTTTTTTATTTTCTCATGAAAATATAAATGACCTAAATTGATGATGCCTAATATGATAATGATATCTAGAATGTTTCCTAACATTGCTTATGTATGCAGGATACATTTTTGTGTCACGGGACACTGTCAAGATGCAGGTAGAATAAATGTTAGTGTGGCAAATATGGATGTTAGCAGGGCGTTAGTGGAGAAAACTTAAAGATGTATATTTTTCTTATGCAAGGCTTTGCATTAATCATCATTGGGTGGTAAAATGACACAAATGGACAAAAAACACCATGGTATGACATACACCAAGGTGTGCAAGGTCATCCACTTACAAAATAGATAGTTGTAGACAGGGAATGTCCTGACTCATACTAAAGGAAAAGTTGCCCCAGTCTTTTTACCAAGACAATCCACAAACAACAATCAATATAAAAGATTCATGAGACATCTTGGCCCCTCTAAATCCTTCATGGGAAATCCTTGAGAGAGCTAGTAACATAACTCAAAAGATAAATCAAAAAGATAAGACAAAGTAGCCCAACATAGTCAACATCCATTCAAAGTGCTTGCCAATAATTGTTTTGCAAATTTTTGACTAACTAGGTGATTGATAGGTTAATTGTTTTGACAAGGAATGATTTTAGGAGAGGAAACATGTCATACAAGATTTCAAGTCTAGTTTCGATCATGTGACCACCTGTATAAGCCAAATGACAAAGTTTGATTAATGATGATGTCTAAATTACAGGAAGGACACATCCTGTATAAGACAAGTGATTGATTGGTTTGATGTTTGAGGTTGATTCAACATTTGATAGTTTTGACAATTGACTAAGTTGACTTTGAGATTTTTTTGGGTTGTTTGTCTTGTTGATGTGTGACTTGTTTTGATGTCGATTTGTGTCCAAGTTCAAAATATTTTATTTATTGTGACTGACTCGATAAACCCTAAAGGATTGACCTAGGTGGCCTTAGGGGCTCATCGAAAAATGGCCTTGCCTATGTTTAATCATAGAGGAAACGTAGTTCGACTGGACTTAGATTGATAGGACTGAATTTGGCTCTATTTTTGGAATTTTTGATATTTATTTGGATGTTTTTGTGTTTTGACATGTTTTGATTTTTTTGGTTTTATGATTTTTTGTCTTTTTGAAATATTTAATTTCTTTGTCTTTTTGTTGTTTTGTGATTTTTTTATTTGTTTGATATAGTGGCCTCTCAATAGTGAGTATAGGATCCAAGGATGACGTAGATCAAATATTTTCCCATAGTCGGGTATAAGACCAATTTATTAGGGGTGGATTAAGATGGGTGTTATGGAAAGTAGATATGAAAGGTGAAAAGATGCAAAATGTCAATCATTATGGTTTACAGAAAGGAAAACGACACATTATTATGGATGACATGGGAAGAGCAAATGATAGGAAAAGTTAGATTGGAATGATGGTAGACAATAGAGAAAAGTCAACTACACATGGTGCCCGTTTGCCAGGTTTTCACCATGGTACTTATCCAAAGCACCGCTGAAGTGGTTTTCACTGTTGGATGGATTATTTCTCTTTACTATTTTTTTTTATTTTTATTTTTGTTGTCACCAAGATGCCTGTTTGCTAGGTTTTCATCAAGGTAATGATTTTATTTATTTTATTTTATTTGTATTTTTATGGTTATGACAAGAGCTCTTTAAAGCTAAGTGTAGAACTGATAAGCCCCTAATTCGTAAACTGTCATGATGATGCATTGACCTTGTTTGGATGACCATGCTAGACAAAATGGCCTGATTTGCATGAGGAGTGCAAGTGGAAAATATTAAGGATGATAGATGCAACAAATGAAGGAGGCTATGGTATGATCCCTAATGTGCACACTACATGGGCCATTAGGCTTCAGATGACAAGGAGCTTGGGTGACCAATGAGCTAGAGAACATGAAGGGGTCATTGTCAAAGATACATTGAAAGAAATTGCCAATGGAGGTGGAACAATATGATGAATGTGTGAATATGGATAGATTGAATGGGATGTATGGAATGAGTGGTAGCGATAACGATGGAAACATTGGATCAAAAAAGTCCTTATTTAAATTTTTGCTCGGATAGATGGCCTTGGTGATTTTTAATGGAGAAGCATGATTGGAGATCAACTTTTGCTTTCCTTCATTTTTTACTTTCATTTTTTTTTTCTAATAACTTTTGATTTTGACTAGAGGACTTGTCTTGTTCTTATTTAACTTTTTTCTCTCAGGTGGAATGATATGATGAATGTGTGAATATGAACAGATTGAATGGGATGTATGGAATGAGTGGTAGCAATAATGATGGAAACATGGATCAAAAAAGTCTTTATTTAACTTTTTTCTTTGATAGATGCCCTTGGTGATTTTTATTGGAGAAGCATGATTGGAGATCAACTTTTTCCTGCCTTCATTTTTTACTTTCATTTTTTATTTTTCTAATAACTTTTGATTTTGACTAGAGAATTTTGATTTTTAACGGAGAAGCATGATTGGAGATCAACTTTCGCTTGCCTTCATTTTTTACTTTCATTGTTTTATTTGTCTAATAAATTTTGATTTTCACTAGAGGACTTGTTCTTCTTTTCTTTTCATTATGTCTTTTGATTCTTGATATCCTTTTAAAGATAGCTCTTTCATTGGAGATTTTCCTTTATTCTTTTCTTGAGATATGACTAGTTGATCCATGTCTATGATGTAGATGGGTGTGAGTGAGATGGATGAAGTGGGTGGAGTGAAAAAATGTTTAGTTGTTGAATGAGAGCGGCGATGCCATTAATGGAGACTTTGGGACTATCCTTTTTAGTACTACTAACATCAAAGGAAGCTTGCACACCCTTAATGACTTAGAAAGATAGCTTAGTAGAGGCAACAATAAGAGATGCATATCCTATCCTAGGGTGGGTGAGATGGAAGGATGATAGTTGGATATCCTCAAAGGGACCTTGCTCAAAGAGTGGATTTTCATAGATATAATGGTCAACATGGGGTTGTCATGGACATGAAAGGATTTAGTGAAAGTGGATAGGGTAAAGGCAGATGTATCATCAAGATCCAAAAAGGTTTCAATCCAATCATATTCATTTGTTTACATTCCTTCCAAAGTTGTCTTTGATACCATTGTTGGAAGCTTGAACCTTCTCAGCAATATTAGCATTGTCGTTTGTTAGTAAATTATCCATATGGTATTCCCCACATCCCAAGTCATTGACTTGGACCTTGGGGTTTGGTGGTGTAATAAATGGAGTGGATGACTTGGTCAATGACGATGGATCAATGTAGTGTGATGAAGTGGAGGATGAAGCTTCCTTATTGACAAGAACTTGGAATTGAGTGGTCTCTCTCAAGTTACTACAATACTAAAAGGGATTAGGATCACCAACGATTGTAATTTTATTTCCTTTGTGTGGAAACTTAAGGCATTGATGGTATGTAGATGGTATGACCCTCATGGTGTGGATCCATGATTGGCCTAGGAGGAGGTTGTATGGGAGGTTAAGATCCAATACTTGGAATGTAGTGTCCATGATAGTAGGTCCAACTCTGATTGGTAATGTAATAATACCCTTGGAAGAGCATTCTTCATCATCATATGCTTTGATAACAATGTTTTTGGTTGTGTCTACACATGCTTCAAATAATCCTAAGGCACAGTTTGAGGGTATAAATGTTTAACCCTGCTCCACCATCTACTAATACTTGTCTAACTTTATGTTTGTTAATGAAGACTTTGAGATGCAAGGGGTCATTGTGATTAGCCTTTTGGGTAGAATAATATTTGTCAGAGAAAGTAACATTATGGGAATTATCCAAGTATCCCACCATCTCCTATAAGTGATTGACATCAAGGTCAGTGGGTATGGTAGTTTCTTATAAGGCTTTTTTAAGAATGGCTCTATGTTCAAGTGATATATGCAACAACTCAAGGATAGATATTTGCACGGGTGTCTTCCCCAAATGGTCAAGTAGATTGTATTTGGACTTTAGTTTTTGTTATTGTTTTGGGGGATGGCCTTGGACAGTCACCTTAGTTTGACAAGTATTGATAGCACATTCTGGTAGTTTCTTGATGGTAATGGTATTGAGATAATAGTCGACAGTGCGAATGTGATTTATTATGGTGGTATAGTCATATTTTCCATTAGTGTAATTGGGAGAATTGTTGGTCTTATTACTTGAATTGGAGGCCTTTCCTTTTCCATGGTCATGTAAAGGATCTGTAAAGACTTTATGGTCACTATTGGAGGTTTTTTGTTGTTTTCCATTGACTTCTATGGTGTCATTTTCAATAGGGTCTTGAATGATATTCTTCAATCATATGCATTGTGATGTTGGGTGTCCTTTAGCTCGATGGTAGTCACAAAATGAATTATCATCCCACCAAGAAGGTTTGAACTACCCTACGTCATATGGTTTCACATCAGGAAGTGTTATGGCATTGTGTTGCAAGAGATGTTTAAAGATGGATTTGATTGGCTCCCCTAAGGGAGTATATTTTCATCTCATTGGAAAATTATTTTGGAATATTTGTTCTTGTGTGTTTTAGATGAAATTGGCTATGTTATTGGGAGCACATGGTGGGTTGTTGGTTGTATTAGGTCCCTTTAGTGTATTGGTAGGTCTTGTGTGTACTATCTTGGCATCAACTACTCTGTCATTGGTCATATTCTTGTTGTGAGCCCAATATTTTTTTTTGTCATTGGAAGTGTTTTGGGTAGTCATGTTCTTGTTGAAGGTTTTGGTCTCTCCTTTGTCAATAAGTGTTTTTCAAGGATAATTCCTTTCCCTACTAGTTTTTCAAATGAGGCATAACATTACTTTTGCAACTCATGTTTTAAGTTCGAATTGAGGTTCTCCACAAACACAAAAACTTTTTGTTTTTCAAGTATTTCAATGACACACTTGCTAGCTAAACCCCTCCATCATTGGAAGAATATCAAAAAAAATTCACCCTCTTCTTGTGTGGTATGACATAAGGTAGCATTTTTTCTCATTATCAATGTTCAATGAAAAGTGTTCTACAAATTTGTTACCTAAGTCTCCCCATGTTCATATGCCAATTGGTAGGTGTGAAAACCACTTGAGTGCTTGTCCTATAAGACTTCATGGGAATAGTCTCATTAGATATATGGGTTCATATGCAATGTATATGAAAGCTATAGAAAACTCTCTCAGATGTTGGATAGGAGTTCCCTTCCTTCTATACTTAGGAAAGTTAGGCATGATGTAGCCATGTGGGAAGAGAGGCATGTATAGAATCTTATCAAATGGATATGGGCATAAGCCTTTTGTGGAATAAATTTTCTTATTTGAGACTTGTATTTTTTCCATTTTTTATTGCAAGGAAATAATTTGAGTTGCTAGGACATCCAATTGGGTCAATGACGTGTCTTGTGTATTGTGATAATGGTTCATATTGTAATTTTTCAACCCAATTTTGTGAGATGGATTTTGATTGGACATGCATGTATATGATGGATTTTGGTTTTGCATATGAGGGGTGAAAGGTGGTACTTGGTTATGAGCATTTTGGTTGAAAGTTGGAATTTGATTTGTGTAAGTGGGATTGGATTGCGTTTTCCATGAGCTTGCAATAGTGTGACCATGCAATATTTGATTGCCATGTTGTGTGAAAGGATCTTGTGTTGTTTTGAGTAGACCCTTGGGTATTGTTTTGCATGTTCATATTAGGAGTAGGCCCTTGTTGTGATGTAATGGTATGTTGAGAGGCCCCCATGTTTGGTATAGCATTTGACATGGTAGTTTTAGGACCATTAACAACAATCTTAGGTCTTTTTCTTGTCTTGTTTAGGTCCATGAAAAATGGATTGGAAGATGATGCCCCTTTAGATGTGAAAAATGGATTGAACGATGTGCTAAAGGGGTGTGTCATGGATTGTGCCATTCCTTGTTTCATTTTTTGGGTGCCAAATGGCGATGTATGGAATGTAGTTGATTATTGTGTGTATTCTCTTAATGGTATGGAAGTATTGAATTGTGGGATGGAACCACTAGAAGTAGAGGCATTAAATCCTTGAATTTTTTTGTTTGGGGTAGGCATTGCTTGTAGTTTATTGGTTTCAAAACCATGGGGCAATGTGGCTCCTTCTGATAATAGTTTAGCTAGGAAATGTATAATGCTACTATCACATCCACAAAAGAAGTTATTTCAAAATCTTGTGTAGTAACCTATACTTCCTCTACAGTGACACATCCTTCTTTGTCTCTAATCATAATTTTTTCAAATGGATTGGGAAATGACTTTTGTAGTCTAGGTATCCCATGGGAAGAATTGCCAAAGGGGTTCACAAACTAATCATCTTGGGGGAAGTCCATCTCTTTTTGTTTCTTTTGCAACCTTGTTTCAAACATAAAAAGACTTGAAAAAGGTGGAGGTGAATGGGATATGATGTCAAAGGTATGGTAATGTAAAGGGATGACTATGGCTAGGATATGACTATGCAACTATATTTTTTTTGGATTTTTCAAAGTATAAGGTATGTCTAATGAGGGCACCAAGATAACAATTCAAAGTGACAAGATGTCAAGATTTCAATAGGATAGTGTCACAATGAGGTCAAAATCTATGGTATATGCAATATGACTATATTTTTTTGGATTTTTGAAGGTATAAATGATGTCTAAGGATGATACCAAGATAAAGAATCAAAGTGAAAATGGTCAAGATGTCAATAGTGACACAATTAACTAAATTTATGGAATGTCTAAGTTATGAAAGATAATTTCTAAGGATAATACCAAGATAAGGAGCCAAAGTGACAATAGTCAAGATGTCAATAAGATAATGTCACAATGAGATCAATACCTTTAGTATGTATAAGACTAAGGTATTCCAAATGTAATGCAAATGTGGAGGATGATGGGTGCTTAAAGTGGTAATATGACCTAGAATGATGACTAAGATTATGACAACTAAGCACTTTATGGTAAGTCTAAGGTAAGGTTACTAATCAAACTAGGATAGCCAAGGAGAGAAAATCTGATTTTATCAAGACCTCAAGGATGGTAATGAATAAAATGACAAGTTGACAAAGGTGGTCTAACTAGCCTTGTGAGTTGAGGAGCCAACATAAATGACAAAGGACTAAAATTATGGAAAGAAAGGTCAATATAAATTCAATTTTGTAACCTATGGACTACTTTAAAATCTAATAAACTTCCAAAGCCAAAGTCTACAACAAGGTGTATGCAAGCTAAGAGATGACCTAATGTTTGACCTATGGAAAATGCAGCAAATGCAAGGATGGGGTAGTGGATGGACTGAAAATGACAGGTTTGGTAATTGCAAGTCTGTAATCATAGGACAAGATGATGCTCAGGAATTTATCAAAAAGTGGACTATCTCGGTTTTCCCTAAAATTTTCAACAAGCAATTGTGTCATTTTGAATGGAAGTTGCAGTGTTCTGTGTAATAGTTACAGTCTTCTAGATTTCTTGTGGTTTTCTAAATAGTAATTATGGTGAATGATAATCAGTTGTGGTGAACAGCTTGTTTTGACCTAGGTTGAATGTTTTGGACTTAATTTTGGATCTAATTTTGGTAAATTCTACATAGCAAACACTATAAACAATCTAAAGACACTTGGGCTGGTATGAATATTTCCAAAAGAATTTTCATAATGTTTGTGTTCTAGGGCTATTCACCCTAAATTTCCATGGGTATAGCACATATCGAATACAATATCACACATAGAAAACACTTGTCTATCCCTAAGGTTGATGAGTCTAGTTATTAGCATCTTTTTATTGCTTTTTGTATACTTTTAAGACACTCTACTTATGCTTTTGAAGTATCTCTCAGACAAAATATCCATAGTATATTATCCTATTATACATACCTTTCCACCTTGAACCCATTTTGTGAAAATGAAATATGGTGAATTATTCGTATAATTGCCTGGATTAAATAATGAGTATATATGCAAGTGAATGGATATTGTGATTTGATTATGGTAGTTAGTTATATATGTGTTGGATGGGCTAAACTCTTTTGTAGCTTAACACGTGGTGGAAAGGAAGGAGTATTTATAACAAGTACCAAGTTGCAGAGCAAGGGATTAATGAGTTCGAGTTGATCAAGTAAAGGGAACTATGGAGTTGAATGTGATCATTATAGAAGAATAAATGCTATAAGTTGTTTGTTCTTAAATATTGGGTAGTTATCCATGTGTTTCACATGCAAGTTGTCTTTATCTGAATAGGTCTCTTTTTCCAGTTAGTTAGAAGAATAAGTCAAATCATTATTTCACCTCCTTGAATCTAGGACTGAGATTTATTATTGTTGTTAGTTTGTTAGTTAGTAGTTTGAATAAGACTCTCCCCATTTTGTATAAAGTGGGGTGATGAGCTCATAGATTAGTTAGTTAATTTTTTTACAAACTTTTAGTAGTTAGTAGTTTTAAATTAATCAAGGATATGTTGTTACAATGAAGTTATGGAATAAAATCTAAAGAAGGATTCTATCTAATATTTGGTGTTGTATAATGAATGGTGTTGTATGACTTATGGATTTATGAGAATTTGAACTAGATCTAGTTTTTAGTTAAGTGAAGCAGTCTTCTGAGCTAGCCACTTAGGTACTGTAATCACTTGATTTACATTTCAATTATTTATATGCTTTCATTAATTCCATTTTCTTTATCTTATATATGCATTGCAAGTAAATGATTTATGTATAAGTTAGAAGTTGTGTTTGTTCACGAATAGAGATAGGAAATAGTTCTCTATAGATTAGGATTAATTTTAAATAGTTTCATATTGATTTTACATTCACAGATTATTAGCAAAAACCTATAGCTTATGTTGTAGGTACCTGTAGCCACTAGGTTCTATAACTGTTTTCACTATTTTTACAATTCTATTAATTCCAACAAGTAGAATAGCTTGAATAAGTTAGAAAAAGGTAATCTAGGTTAGTACAAGCCTATGAGGACACATATAGTGGAGTGCCATCACAAGTTTATGCACCCAAGTTGATAATTTATTGTAGGTTTGCAATGTCAAGAGGACTGTTCAATTTGGTACATCCTAGAATTGTGTAAAATTTACCAAGTACATAACACATTAGTTTGCCTCTACATTTTTGGTACTATTTCCAGTGGTGGTTGTATTCTCACGGACCTATTATTTACAAGATTTCATAGTTAAATGTTCATAAGTTAAAGTTTCCTTTTTAAACATTAGGACAATTAGAGACCACCTTTTTCAATGTATCAAGCTACTAACATTGTGCAGGTCATGGCCATACAAAGTTAAATCTATTGTATGCGAAGGCAAAGAGATAACCAAGGAAGATTCATCCCTTTAGACATTCAAGATAGAGAAGATATTGGTGATTTTTCTAAAATTATTGAGGAGACTATTGAAAGAGTAAACACTACTCTTCTATCTTCACCATCATCTCCCACAACTATAGAAGGGACCTTCTAAACAATGGCAGATGCACCACCAGAGGAACCAGACCATGGAACATTTGAGTTTCCTATTACTGATCAAGAAAGAGCCACTCTACTAAAGAATATACCACCATCAACATTACCAGTATTTTATGGCTTGGTAACAAAGGACCCAAATGCTTTCCTTTTTGAGTTTGATGTTATGTGTAGAAGCTATGATTACACTACTGATGCACATAGACTCAATATTTTTTTGGCTACTCTAAAGGATGTTGCCCTCAGATGGCTTATGGGGCTTGGCAAAGATGTTGTGCCTGATTGGGAGACAATGAAGACAAAGTTCTTGGAGAAGTACAAGGACCATTGCAAAGGATTAGACCGAAGAAGAGATTTCATTTTATCAATGACTCAAAAGGAGGATGAGCCACTTGAATATTATATTGAATGGTTTCAATTTTCCTTGAAAAAGAACCCCCGACATAAATTGTCAGAGGAATCCCTTAAGTTGGCATTTCTAAGGGACTTAATGAAGACAGTCTCGACACCCTCAAACTTATTGGAGGAGGGGATATTTCTAAAGAACCATTTGAAGAAATTTTGAAAATATGTAGGAATTATTCTAGGACTCTTTCTAGGAAGCTAAGAGGAGAAAGGTAATCCATCACAAATAAGTCCTCTAATGGGGACCTTTCTAAGGTTGAAATTAGAAATTTATTGTCTAATATGAAGCAAGATATAATTAGTTATCTAGAAACATAGTTGGACACACTCCATATCAAGAAGAAGTAGGAGGAAGTAGAAGTTTTTCTCACTGGGTATTGTCTTAACTGCAGGCAAAGGAAGGCCAGTTGTAAGTGCAAGGGAGTGGCCAATATCTAGTAAGAAAAAGTTAAAAAACCAAACTTCCAGCCAATAGAAGGAGATGATGGAAAAAATTTATACATAGCACAATGAAGTCCATGGAAATAAAGGCAAGTTATTCCACTAGACCCCCTTTCTTTTAATCCATCTTTCCCTTCTAGCAATCAAAACTTTCCTTCTTAGAATACCTAGCCCTGCTGAGCAAATCAAAACTAGTGGTAGAATTTCAAACCATGGCCACTAGTTCAATCAAATTGGAACTAGTAGCCAAATCCATGGCCAAAAACTTTCATGGTTCCAACTACAATCCATAATGGCCAACCTAATAGACTCAATGGCAGCCTCAGCGGCAGAAAGGCTAGCAATGGCAACAAAATATTATTACCAGCAACCTATGCTACCTCCTCCTCCACCTCAACAAAAAACTCTAATGCCTCCATCAAATCCTCAGTCTCAGCCACCTAAACCATCTCAAATACCTACCCAACCTGCACCTAACCCTAACACTAAGCCTATTCAATAGGCTTATACTAATGAATTTACCCAATATCCCACATATGGGGTAGAGGTGAGTGACCATCTTAGATTAGGGAAGTAGCTTGCAATGCCTTCATCTCCTATAATTACTAAATTAGAAGATGAAGAACCTATGAAGGAATCCTCAAATAACCATTTAATCCAGGGCTCCAACCCACATCACATCTAAAGCCTCCATTCCCTGAATGATTGGCTATGCAACAGCAACATACACAGGCTGAAACAAACCTTTAGGCCAGTTGAAGGATGTTAGTATTAAAATCCCCTTAATCCAATCTATCAAATATATTCCCATCTATATTAAAACTATTAAGGATCGTTGTCTAAAGAAACTAGGAAGGAAGAGAAATGCCCCACAAATAGTACATGTTCTAGGTAATCTTGTAGATATCATGTTGGGGAATATTACAATCCCGAAGTATACTGACCCTGGTAGTCCATTTGTGGATGCTAAGATCAATGGGACTCTTATTAAGAATAATTTGATAGACTTGAGTGTTGCAATTAATTTAATGACCAAAGATACAATGCAAATACTATAGTTACCCAATCTTAGGCTTACTCAAATAGTTTTACAATTAGCTGATAGGTCTATAGTTAAGCCTAAAGGAGTCATTGAAGACCTAGTCATTGCATTAGATTCCTAGGATTACCCTATTGACTTTATAGTTCTTCATCCCAAAGTCAATCTTGTTGGTTGTCCATTGATCCTAGGAATACATTGGATAGCCACAATCGATGCCTTCATAGGCTATAGATTAGGAAAAATGATCATATCCAATGGAGCTATAATTGAGGATCTAGTACTTTATCCACCAACAAAACCACATCAAGACCTTGAATAGACCATTTGGCCAAACTTAGATGATGAAGACAATTATTCATTACAAACCTTAATGACCATAGAGCATAGTCCTCTATTGGATATTCAAGATGAGGATGAATTGATAGCTCATATTATACAAAATGATTGTGGGAGACACCCATAGCAACAGGGTTGCTTATCTTGTTTACAAGATCCTTTGGACCCTACCAATTCTTCACAAGAAGTATCCCAAATAATTCATACTTTGTTACCCCAGCAATACTTTCCAATCATACCCATCCTTGATCTATCCTATGTATAAGACATGTCTATACAATTAGAGTTAAATATTGGAAAGATGTTGAATCTTAATAATGAATTGATTAATGAACAATAACAATCCTTGCATATTGTGCTACAGGCACATGCAAAAACTTTTGCATGGGATTATAGTGATATGAGAGGTATTGATCTTTCCTTATGCATGCATAAGATTTACATCAATGAAGGTTTCATACCCATAAGGAAGTTGTGAGCCAAGATTCCCAACCTGCACAAACACAAGAAACAAACATCATATTAGATCAAATGCAAGCTAGTTTTATGATTCCCCAAGAAATCCATTTGAATTGTAAAGGAAAAGGAATGAAATGAAGAACACAAACAAGCATACACCAAAGATATTAAATCATATTCAAATACAAAGCAAAATCTAAATCTCTTGGGGGAGTTGGTACCAATTTGATGTGGAAATTGGCCCTTTCCCAACTCCTATGTAAGCTTTGTTGATTGGTGATAAAGAGTGATCCACTTTGTTGATGATTAAAGTATGCTCCAAGATGAAAATTTCCATAACCTAGCTAAGATTGGATAAAAATGGATGAGAATTGCTATGGATTTGAGTATAATAACTTTGCTCAAATTGTGGATGCAAAATACAAAGATAAGCCTTCTATAAATAGAAGAACAAGATAAAGGAATGAGCAAAATGGATGAATGTGGGATCATTCAACATCCAATGAGCAAGTGCCACTTGTCAAGAAGTGAATGGAGGAAGCTTGAGCACATTTTGGAGAATGTGCAAAGAGGGGGGAGATTCAAATTCAAAAGATGGCTTGAAGGATGAGGTGAAAGGTGAAGTTAATGACACATGGCTCAAGAAAAGGACTTGTAAGAGATGTTAAATGCCATGTTTGGAGGACAAGACCTTTTGGGCAGAGATTTCAAATTTGAGGAATATTCCATCTTTGATTCCTTTTTTTGAATGAAAATAGATGATTTATAAATTAATTAAATTGATTTTCATATGCAAGTTGCAAAATCTAGAGGATTTGATAGATTAAGACTAAGATTAATTAGGATTTGATTAATTTAAAGGAGATTAGCTGATTTGACCATTAGATTTAGATTTTTGGATTTAAATAAATCAAAATGAGAGGAATAATGATTTTAGACTTAATTAAATAAGATTTGATTTATTTAACTAAAGAGGATGGTGTTAGATTTGATTAATTTGTTTAATTTAAATGAGATGACTTTAGAGATTAATTAAATAAAATGAATTATTTAATTAAAAGAGGGACTATAGGATTAATTAAACAAAGTGATTTATTTAATTAAGAGATGAAATGTGATTAATTTAATTAAATAGAGATTACTTAATTAAATGATTAGCAGAGAGATGATTCAAGATGAATTGGTGTTAGTAAAATTAGGATCAAGTGCATGTACATTTTGTGTCTACAACAGTCACAAAGGCATATGAATCCAACTCTTAGAGAAATTGTAAAAGCTAAACTACAAAATCTTTTGAATGTAGGATTTATATATCCTATTTCATATAGTGAATGGGTTTCACCATTACTCATAGTACCTAAAAATGGTGGTAAATGGAGAGTTTTTGTTGACTATAGGGAACTTAATACTGCTAAAAAAAAGATCATTTTCCACTTCCATTTATTGACCAAGATTTAGATTCTTTGGCAGGGAAGAAATATTTTTCCTTTCTTGATGGTTTTAGTGGTTATAACCAAATCAAGATTGCTCCTAAAGATCAGGACAAAACCACATTTACCTATCCCTAGGGTACCTATGCATACTCTATTTTTCCTTTTGGATTGTGCAATTCTCCAACCACATTTCAAAGGGTAGTACTTAGTATATTTTTTGATATTGCACATGATAAGATGGAGATTTATATGGATGATTTCACTACATATGGTGAAAATTTTGATTAGGCTTTACAAAATCTAGAAATAGTTTTAAAAAGATGCACTGAAACTAATTTATCATTAAGCAATGTGAAATTTTTTATGATGATGATAGAAGGTATCGTCTTGGGACATTTCATTTCTAGTGCAGGAATACAAGTTGACCCCAAGAAGAAAATATCATAACTACACTTCCTATTCCTATAAAACAAAAAGATGTGAGAAGCTTTCTAGGACATGCAAGTTATTATAGAAGATTCATCCAAGATTATAGTACATTGGTTGCACCCTTATTTACTTTGTTGACAAAAGATATTGAATTCCAATGCACTCCTGACTGCCAACAGTCCTTTGATAATTTAAAGACAACCTTGAATAATGCACCAGTTTTAAGAGGTCCATATTGGACATTACCATTTCAAACTCACTGATGCATCAGACTTTGCAATTGGAGTTGTCCTAGGACAGAAAGAGTGAAATAAGGATTATGCTATCTACTATATCAGCAAAAATCCACAAGGAGTTGAATTGAACTATACTATGACAGAGAAAGAAATGTTTACAATTTTCTATGCTATTAACAAGTTTAGACACTATATTATAGGTTATCAAGTATCCATACACACAGATCACACAACAATTAGATACTTGATGAACAAGCTAGAAGTAGGTGGACAACTTGTAAGGTGGTTATTGTTGTTACAAGAATTTGATATAACCATTGTTGATAAACCAGGAAAAGCAAATGTGGTTGCTGATTTTTTATCTAGATTTCCCACACCATCTGATGAAGGGATAGTTGATGATTCTTTCCCTGATGAACACTTATTTGGTTTGACTATACATAATCCATGGTATGCTCATATAGCTAATTACTTGGTGATAGGAAAAGTTCTAACTTACTTCTCTCCAAGAGAGAAAAGACAACTAGTTCATAAATGTTTTCCCTATTCTTGGATTTTTGGATTCTTATTTTACACTAGTCCTATCAACATTATGAGATGTATCAGGGAGGATAAAGTGTTTGACATATTAAAAGCTTTCCATGTGGTGGACATTTTGCAGCCAAGAGAACAACTTTTAAAATCTTGACAATAGGGTATTATTGGCCAACTCTTCACAAAGATTTTGTTAAATATACTAGGAGTTGTGATAGATGTCAGCAAATGGGGAGACCTACAAGAAGTGATGAGATGTCACTACAACCTAAACTAGACCTAACTCCTTTTGAACAATGGTGGTTAGATTATATGGGCTTATATCCCCCACTTCAAATAACAAGGAATATATACTGGTATGTACTGATTACTTGACCAAATGGGTTGAAGTAAAGGCACTATAGTTTTCCAAAGATGGCAATGTTTCCAAATTTCTATATGAGGAAATATTCACTAGGTATGGTGTTCCTAAAGAGATAGTGACAGATCAAGGGCCCCAATTCACATCAAACCTCATAGCTTAGCTAGTTAAGGAATATCAGATAAGGCATAAGAAATCTACCCCATATCATCCTCATGAAAACGAACAAGTTGAGGTCACCAATAGGGAGATTGAAAACATACTAACAAAAATAGTACAACTTCATGGGAGAGATTGGGCATCCAGATTACCAAAAGATGTTTGGGCATACAGATCTACCTAGAAAACAACTATAGGTTTTACCCCTTATGAGTTGGTTTATGGAAAAATAGTTGTGTTACCAATTGAATTTGAATACAAAACCCTACATATAATAGTTGATCTAGGGTTGGACTTAACAGAATCTCAAAAGGAAAGATTGTTGCATTTAAATGCACTGGATGAAATCCAATTGCAAGAATTGCACCATACAAAAAAATTTTAGAAACAAAGAACTAAATGGCATGACCAGTACATAAAGACTAAGGAATTTACTATTGGTGGCTGGGCACTCCTATATGATTCTAGATACAAAATTTTTCTAGGAAAATTTCAGTCACGATGGTTAGGACCTTATGAGATCGAGAAAATCTTCCCTAATGGTGTTGTTCAACTAAAAACTATTGATGAAGTCAAATTTTCTCTAACGGTTAATGGACATAGACTCAAGTTGTACAAGAAACCACTTGAGCATGATGATTTCATCATATCTTTAATGAATGAATATGGTGTGCATAGTTTAGTTGATTTAGGATCTGTGACACAAGATGTTCCACAAGATGATGTTCTCAAAGGAAGTGACTTATCCATCACGTCTAGTACTATAGAATTTGAGTTACACAACTCTACCTCTGAGATTACTCAGGTCTAATTTTCCATGCTTTAAATCACATGCACACACTACACAATATCTATAATGACAATGTTTTCACTTCAGAGGGACCTATACTTCTAATTTCTTGGGACCTGGTCACACGGGACCTCACATTCACATTTCAATTAGGCCCTGTGCTTCATGTACCTGTAGCAATAGTCAATGCCTGAATGCTACACTTACTTTTCAGATTTAAAATTGATTTCCTGCGAACTATGCTAATGCACACATGTGTCCTTTACTTTTCAATAAAATGCATGTAGATGGGACAACTATTACTTTTCATCAACTCCTATACAATTAATGCATATCACATCACCCGTATTCCATGTTATGTTCCTCATTCACATCATTACTGTGTTGAGTGTTACTTTCCATTTTGCACGTATAAAAGGTAACTTCATGTAATTAAATATTTCTTTCTTTTCTCATCCATCATTATTTAATATTTAATCTATGCATGCAAATTTTATCACCAATTCTTTTCATTATTATCCTATCACCCTAACCCAATTTTGTATGAAGTGAGGTCACTTCACTTTAAGTAGGGGGGAGGGGTATCATTGTTATAATTTTCACTATCAATTTTATTTTATTTTACCACCCAAGTTTGTTAGGTTGCATTAATACCATCCTTTTAAAACTAGTAAACCTTCTCTGTGTTTCTAATAAAAGTGATTTCTTCCCTGATATGGGCTAAGAAATAGAATTTGAATGCTTTATTGAGCTGTAATTGAAGGATTATCAATATCGGGTACAAAGAAGACTTTTGGAGAAGTAGTTGATTGAGGGTTTTTAAGTGAAGTTGAAATTGCAGGATTTGAACTTCTTGAGGTTACAAGAATTGGAAGAATATGGTAGGAGATGTAATTCATAGAGAACCATGTTTTCATAGAGAAATATTAGAGGATACGATGGTTATACCTCTGTTCACTAGAGTGGGGTGGTTGGATTATTTTTTGAAGTTGACAGAATATGAAAATGAGGTGATTAGGTATTTTTCTACCATGCTAAAGTACGATGAAGCAACAGTCAAAGGATTAGAGGTGGATGGCTTGGAGATGGAAATTGCTCAAGTAATGGGGTTACTGCACACAAGCTCCAAGTACCCAGCTTGTGTAGATGTAGTTGCAACAAGGGAAGCATTCCGTGAACGAGGTGAAAACTTCAATTCAACATCACAAGGTACTAAAATACTTTCCCTTTTGTTCTTTTAGGGGAAATGTGTTGCTTATATTATCAAATACCTTACTTGTGATGGCCGCCATAATCTATGTTCATTTCAAATTGTTGAACTATTGACAACATGATCAATTTGTGAATGTGCCCAATTTTCTATATAACATGCTAAAAAGAATGGCCTTTGAGTATCAGAGAAGGCAAGTTGACACTACATTGTCTCACCATTTTTTGATAACTTTATTAGTTAAGAGAAGCTTAAGAATTCAACATCCCCAGGTTAATTGGGATTCTTTTAAAAATTACAAGGAAATTACTAAGTTGCTTGAGGTACCTAAATTAGAAGAAGAACCCTTACCTAAGCCTAACCCTGAAGTTGATCTAGGGTATGATGAACCTGAAAGAGAGAATTCCCCTATTTCACCATTTTCTTCACCTACTTGTAACCAAAGTGAGACTAAGAAATATGATATGCCAGTTGTGGAAATAGAGCAACCCTCATCCTCCAAAAACCCTAGAGTAAGAAAAAGTACTGTATCAACATCCTCAAAAGGAAAAAGGAAAGAGAGAGGGCATGTTAGGCAAGAAAATGTTTTGGAAGAAGATGAAGGAAAAAGAAAAATAAAAAGGAAAAGGATAGTAGAATTATTTAGGAAACTACTACTCCCCGCCACTTAGGAAGGATAAGGAAATAGAAAGTTGAGAAGGACCTGGAGGAACTATTTCCAGAAGGAAAGGTTGAGGAACATCGACATAGAATTCCAATGCTGATTGACACAGACACAAATAAAGAAAGAGATGAACTTGATAATGATCAAATTGAAAAATATTGATGCACCTACTAGGAGGAAAAGATATGTATCATCATCTTCCTCTGAATTTGAGGATCCTTTTATTGCTAAGAAGACTAAAAAGATAGTTCCCAGTGATTCTCATAGGGAAATTTTTGATGCCACAAGTAATAACAATGATCCAAATTTTGAAGAAGAAAATGAGTTATTAGAGGACAAAAACATCAGAAAGGAACTTCAAGAAGCCCTTTCCAAGATAAAAAAATTGGAGGAACAAGTACAAGGGTATGAACAAAAGGACAAGTAAAAGGAAATGTGGATCAAGGAGCTAAAAGAAAAAGTACAGACCTATGGTCATGGAAATAAATTGGATCTATTGGCACAAATAGTCAAAGGTAAGATGGGGATTGAAATTGATTTGAATTTATGGCCCCTATTGTAAAAACAACAGCCTACCATACTACTTTGTCTTTACGCTTTGAATTGATGAAAATCACTACTCAATTCAAGCAAGAAAAAGAAAACTAGGAAAAATAAAAGCAAATCTTGAATGAAACTAAGAATTTGGAATTGAAAAAACTAGAGGAGAAATTGGTAGAGGTAGTTGATAGAGCTATCTAGATAATTGAATGTATACCTCCATCTAGAGTTTATGCACTATTTCTAATGGAGAAATTTGTTAGTTTTTAGTTCAATAAATTTGTTAATGACCAGTCTTTTGCTTTAGATAGTAAACATAGTTTTCTCACTTACTTCAGCAACATCTCTTTAGAGGAGAAAAACTAGTTATGTGAATATTATTTGCATAACTATGTGATGGAAGAAGATATTGATTAGAATCCTCTACTTTATGTTGGGGATTTGCAAGTGAGAGATCTAGCGTCTCACTTCAGAAATAAGCAGCTCTATGGGGAGTTAATGGAGAAGTATGAGGAAAATGAGAAGACAATGGCACTGCATATTAGGAAAGAAGCAATGAATCCTAACATTGTTGTTTCTAAATGGTTGAGACTCCTTTCTCATAAAGGGCTAGGAAAAATAATTACAAACCTAAGGCTTGGAGATTATAGAAGAATTCAGCAACGAGTATTAACCACTCATCAAAACTGCCTAGTATATGTAAGGAACAAATGGGACAGTCTAACTCTAGAATTAAAGAGGAAAGAGCCTCACTCCTTCCACAATTTTATGAGCATGTTTGATAGGATACATAAGTGCATTAAGCTCTCAAGAGTAAAGGGAGTGGAGTGGCTTCCATTGATCTACCATCCTCCTATCTTACTTCACCCAATTCCACATTGGAATGGATGGATTACACATGAAGACAAGGATGCAGAATTGATAAAAATGATCAGACTTGCATGCTACAAAGGTTTCTACCTCAAATAAGGATAGGGAGTTAATAGAGTCATGGATCTTAGGCAAATTTCTTTGTTTTATAATCTTCTTCCCTAGATGATCTAGTTTGATATTTTCTTGAGGACAAGAAAAATGACAAGTTAAGGGGAATGATGAGTTTGGTTATTAGCATCTTTTTATTAATTTTTGTATATTTTTAAGACACTCTTCTTATGTTTTTGAAGTATCTCTCAGACAAATCTCCATAGTGTATTATCCTATTATGCAGACCTTGCCACCTTGAACCCATTTTGTGAAAATGAAATATGGTGAATTATTTCTATAATTGCATGGATTAAATATGAATATATATGTATGTGAATGGATGTTGTGATTTGATTATGGTAGTTAGCTATATATGTGTTGGATGGGATAAACTCTTTTGCAACTTAACACATGGTGGCAAGGAAGGAGTATTTATAGCAAGTACCAAGTTGCAGAGCAGGGGATTAATGAGTTCAAGTTGATCAAGTGAAGGGAAATATGGAGTTGAACATGTTCATTATAGAAGAATTAATATTGGAAGATTTCTATTCTTAAATATTGGGTAGTTATCCATGTGTTTCACATGCAAGTTGTCTTTATTTGAATAGGTCTCTTTTTCCAATTAGTTAGAAGAATAAATCAAATCATTATTTCACCTCCTCATTTCTAGGAGTAAGATTTATGGTTGCTATTAGTTTGTTCGTTAGTAGTTCAAATAAGACTCTCCCCATTTTGTATAAAGTCAGGTGACGAGCTCATCGATTAGTTAGTTGATTTCATTACAAAATTTCAGCAATAAGTAGTTTTCAATTAATCAAGGATATGTTGTTATAATGAAGTTATGGAATAAAATCTAAAGGATTCTATCTAATATCTAGTGTTGTATAATGAATGGTGTTGTATGACTTATGGATGTATGAGAATTTGAACTAGATTTGGTTTTTAGTTAAGTGAAGCAGTCTTCTAAGCTGGCCACTCAAGTATTGTTCATCACTATTATGCCTTGCATAACCACCCCACTTTGATTTGGATGAAAATGGGTCCCTCTTTGTCTTTTCCCTTTAGCCTTTGGTTTTTTTCCTTAGGCATTTTCCTTTCAAAGTTCTGTCGGAGGTGGAACCGAAACCAATACCGAACTTGGAAATTCTTTCTCAAAGTTCGAGTCTTGTTCCAACACCGGTCCCGGTTCCGACGAACCTTGCTTTTCGTTTTCTTTTTTTTCTTTGTCGAAGTCGGGTCCGAGACCAATTTGGAAGCTTGGAGCTTTCTCAAGTTCATCTTTCGAGTCCCATCCTGGATCTGACCCTGCCTTTTCTTTTTTCTCTTTGTTGGTCTTTGTCAGTTTGTGTCCTTTGCCTTTGGTGTTTTTCTTTTCGGCCTTGGGCATTTTGTTTCCTATTTTTCATTTTGGCAAACCCAAAACCAAAATGGATTCCAAACTTGGAACTTCTTCCAATCTCCATTTTTTGTTCCTTCCCTGGCCCCAGTCCTGCCACTTTGGTCTTTTCTCCCTTGTGCGTCTGTTTGTGTTGTTCTGCTTGTCTTGTTCTTTTTTCTTTGTCATGGGGCTGTCCTCCCCCTTTCCTTGTTCTCTTACTATTCCTTTCTTCCTCCTCTTTTGGATGGCATCAGAGGCAGGTTTGGAACAGAATCTGAACCTGAAACTTGGAGAAGTTTATGGTTCAGATTTTGGTTCCAACACCAGTTCGGCCTTGATTCATCACTCTGCTCTGGCTCTGCCGATGTTTTGTTCCCGTCCTTTGTGTTTTGGGTCTTCTCATGGATGTGGATCCGAGATGGGGTATGAACTCGAGAATGTTGATTATTTCCTTGGATCGTTCCCTCCCCGACTCTAACCCCGGTTCTGGTTTTCTTTTGGCCCCACCCCCACCAGTTTTGAAGGCAAGGGATGTCATTTCTAGGTCATGTTTTGTCCTAGTCCCAGTTCCACTGGGACTTATTTAAATTTTTCTTCCCATTCCCATGTTTGCTCCACCTCTGCCAGAGTTAAGTTTCTTTTTGGTAACGGGCATAGTATTAATGTATTATTCTAACAAAGACCTTATTTTGAAGGATCAGATCGTGTGTGTGAGGATATGTCTTAAGGATCTCGGTGAGAGTTTTGAGCTCGGTTGAAGGTCTTACTGAATCAGCAAGGTCTCCCTGAAGGAGATGGGCCTTCGCCAAAGCAAAGTGGCTTCACCATAATGTATGGGTGACCACGGAAGGCTACACTGAAACAGAATGGGCTTGTCACTGAGAAAACAAGGGGTCGCTATAGCATCTCCCCGACTGCAGATGTCTTGCCAACCGAAGGAGGGGCCCACTGACAGAAATAGAGTTTTCTGAGAAAGCGTGATTTCGCCATATCATCTGGCCAAAGAGAAAGCAGTCTTGTCGAGGGTCTTTGCGAGATCGGTATGATCTCCATGGCTTGTTGGAACCTCTCACCGACTAGCCCATGTTACGCCGACGGATTTGTAGAAAAGTAGATCAGGGGTGGAAAGAATGTTGAAGGAAGAAGATGAGCACATGAGTCAAATGGATAGCTATGAGCCCTACTGACAAGGGTAGCTCAGCATTAATGGGGATATTTTAGGGCACCCAAAGTGGCTCCGCTGGAGGTTGAGGATGGACATGGAGGCATAGAAGTTATGGCGGTAGATACAAAATATCTACAGATCTTTCCAGAGATGATCTTTACTAGCAGAGACAGCAAGGAGGGCACATTTAATGTAGAACCAAATCCCTTCAAAAAGATCTTGGCACCGACTTCCTGACACCACGAGATATTTTGTAAACCATAAAAATAGGTGTCGACATTCTCTTCAGGGGAAGATGTATATATGGCATGCTTGCCTCTTTGTAAAGGGTTCGAATTTTTTTTTTTGAGGTTAGCACTTCTAGATTAGAACTTCTAGGTTTAGAGAGCTGTTAGGAGTTAGTCAGCTAGCAGAAGGAGATCAAGTTGCCTCTTGATTCTTAGTAATGAGAGCTTCTCTTACCTTCTTGGTTAGCAGTTATATTTCACCAGATGGTAATGTATTTTCAAAGTTCTTCTAGTGTAGATGGAAGCATTCTAAAGACACAGGTTTTCTGTACACTGGTGATTGTGCCAGATTTGTAAATGTTTCCTATCTATCTAACTCATAGTAGAAGCAACCATATTTGAATCTACTTCATATCGTGTTCCAAAACGGTATTTATCTTAAATTAATCATTTGATTTTGAAATCTTTCAAGGAATGAAATCTCATTTTGTATTTTGCTTAAATGGTAGTTTATAATCAGTTATTAAAATCAGCACTGTTAATGAATGCAACTATGTGTTGATCACTAGTTAATTTCATTTTTCAATTTTAGTTAGCAAATTCCTTGAAGTTAGCAAAGTCTGGTTAAGATTGAATGAACTATTGTTCTTTTCTATTTCAAAACCCTGATCCATCTTCTTATATTTCTTTAAAACCCCTGGTTAGTATAGGATTTATTTCATGTTGATCTTAGAGCAATCCAGAAGCCCAACACCAGCAGGCCCCTTGAATATTACTGTTGCATTGGCCACTAAGCAACAACAGTGCAATTGAGACCCAACTACCAAGACCTTGGGAGCTAATGCATCCATGTGTTGCCTTTCTCTTTTAGGAGAAGTAGAGTAGCAATACTCTATTTAGAATTGTTGTGGTGCCAAAATTGCCATCAACAGGAATTGGCAGTAGGAGGGCAAGCTGGATAAAGTTAGGTCATCCTCCCCAGAAAGGCCCCACAGAGTTCTTCGATCAACTGGGAATCCATCATCTTTCATAGAACTCAAGACCCCAACAAGACATAAACATCATAGAACTAGGGAAACCATAATACCACCCTTATCAGCTCTGCTCACTCCACCAGGATTTTCACCCATACCTCGGTGGATACCCATCAATCCACCATCCAATTCATCTCAACTAACATCATAGCTAGTTCAATCCATACAACAGTTGGCTCAACCACCACCACTGCCACCAATGGCTTTCTTTCAGAATAATCCCTCTCCATTAGGGACTATCACTAGAGGTTTTCATGATATGCCCAAAAAGCCTTGAGAAATTTTGTCCTAAGTACATCCATGGTGAGTTAAGGAGTGCTGAAGAACATATACAAGCTTTCAAGGATGCTTGTACTAGAGCTCAGATAGCCCACCATGATGTGGTCTGTAGGTTATTTCCTTACTGTTTGGGGGACATGGCATACAATTGGTACCTTAATCTTCCTCAAGGTTCCATTTTGACTTGGACACATTTGGAAAACACTTTCATCAACCAATTCAGGGTGTGTGTGGATCCAACTCTTTTATATCATTAGTATACTACAATCAGAAAGGAACTAGGTAACTCTTTTCCTTTGTTTAACACCCGGTTCCAATGAATGTATAGGAGATTGCAAGATCCCTATCTAGTTACTAAGAACAGTGCTATCCTGGCATACTTTAGGGTTATAGACCCTTTTCTAGGTTTGTTCTTGCAAAGGACATATCCAGCAGTTGATATTGATTCTCTATCCAAAGTCTATAATTTGGCTATTAAGCTGCAGCAGCAAGTCAGTTCTCAACAAGGAAGTCTAGGAGGAGGTTTCCCTTCAATGGGATATTATATGCATAGCTCAACTACTCTATTCAACACTATCCCAGGGATGTCTCCTTCCCACTATGGGCCTATGTCTAAATTGCAAACCCAACCACCTGTCCCATTCTTTGCTACTAGAACTTTTGATCTCTTTCAACAACCGCAGGTTCCTCCAAGTTCCCATGGTCATCCTAACCAAATGGGAACATCAAATCATGTTGATCATCCACCTATTGTTAAGAGCGTGGAAAGTGAGAAGACAGTTCAGCTTACCAATGAGGTAGAGACCCTGAAGAAAATGCTACCTCAAGTTACAAATGACATGGCTCAACTCCGTCTGAACCCTTCCCAAAATCAAGGGAACTACCCCAATCAGAACAGCAATAACTAGGGTACTTATCAGAATAGCAATAACTAGAACCAAAGAGGCTACCAAAGCCAAAACAGAGGGTATAATCAAAGACCAAACAACAATATACAATGGAATACGTGACCTAATAATGGTGGAGTCCCTCACAACTATCAAGAAAATGAGGAGAGAGTACATACTGCAAACGTGGTTGACCTCAACTTCATGACAAATTGGTGCAGATTGCATGATACAGCAACCCATTCTGAGGTAAACTTCCCTTAGATGGAGAAAGTTGTTAAGATGGCACACGAAGATGCCCACACATTCCAGGGGAATTCACACAAAGGAGGTGACTCGGCGGATACTGCAATGACTTATGAGATCTTCAAGGAGGAGCCCCCATTCCCAAGGCAAGAAGAGAATGAACCAAAGGAGGATTCATATGATGCCCAAGCTTTTCAGACAAAGGGAGGAAACTTCCTAAGAAATCAAAGTAAGGGGCCATTCACCACATCAGTACCTCCCAATCACATGGTGCCTCCAAATCAACATGCTAATAATAATCCTCCTCCACCACAAGGCCTGCCTGATCACCATAACAAGGGTAACTCCTTTGGTGTTTTCAAAGGTAATCCAGAATTTGACATTGTTTCTGAGATGTAGAAGTAGAAAACTTCTTTGTCATATTTTCACATTCTAAAGTGGTGCCCTGCCCAAAGGGAAATAATGCTAAAATCCTTAGAACAAGCCGACAAGTTGAAAGGAAAGAGTAAGGTGACACATGCTGGGGACGTGAATGCAACCTTATACAGAAACAAGGTAGGTACTCCGCCTTTCCTCTTAAGTTTAAGAATTTTAGGCAAGAACTTGCATAATTGTTTATTGGACTCGAGGGCTTTAGGAAATATCATGCCATTTTCTGTGTGTAATAAGTTGGGATTGGACCCTATTCAGACAAATAAAAAGGTCATTCAACTTGACAAAATAGAGGTCAATGTGGTAGGAGAATTAAGAATCATACACGTTCAAGTAGGATCAGATCCTAGGATCCTAACAAACATAGATATCCAAGTGGTTGATATTCTCGAGACCTATGGTATGCTGCTAAGCCGAGATGTGATGAAGAATTTAGGGGGATATCTTTTCCTTGACTTCTCACATATGTGGCTATCATGGAAAGGGATTCCTAATCAGATCAAGATTGAGAGTGAGTCTCGCCTCAAGCATATCATTACTGAATATGATTGCCACAATGAGGTAGCCTATTTCAAAACTGAAATAGGTGTGTATAAAAGAGATGAAATTTTAACCTTCTCTATTCTTGATCCTAAAGAGTAGCCAATGCCAGAGTTCCCTGATCCTATAATTAATGAAAACCAACAAGCATTGGTCAAAAAACTGCAGCAAGATCAGCTAGTCTTGGGGGAAAATGTAGATTTACAAAGTCTCCTTCTCCCTAATTGGTGCAGGGTACACTATCAAAACCACTCTAAAATAACTTTTCAGCCCTGCATTGACATTTTAAAACATGTTTCCCAAGCTGAGGAAGCCGGCACAAGTTGCCCTAAGACCATTGCAGACTGCTTCTCATTTGAGGCCAAAGAAGCGACCATGTTAACCAGGGATACAACGCTTGCAAAAGAAATCCCTCTTCAAATTAAACCTACCCCAGACACACGCCCAAATCAGCACACTGATGAGGAGCATTCCTGAGATTTGATTGACACCCCTACATTCCCAAATATACCAGAACCCAAGGGGTTAACTAAAGACACTAGTGATTGTCAGAAGGATAGTCACGAATCAGAGGCTATAACTAAACATGAATTGGAAAGCGTGCCTAATGAACTTGCACAACATTCTTTCCTTCTTCCTAGTGCAAAAGACCAAGCAACCCCAATTGGGAATCATCTAACTCAAGCACCTATGAAAACTTCAAAAAATTTAATTCCTGCTTGTGATCAATTGTGGACCCTAACCTTTGATGGATCCAAGTCCAAGACTAGTTGTGGTGTTGGAATTGTACTAACCAGATTGAAAGGCAAAGTTTTCTTTGCTTCTTATAGGCTGCAATTTGGCTGCACTAATAATGTAACTGAATATGAAGCTCTGGCACGGGGATTGATTTTTGCACACAAGAAGAAAGTCATAGCCCTGATAGTTAAGGGAGATTTAGAAGTGGTTGTCAAGCAAGTGCACAGCTAGTACACCTGCCACAATAAAAGGCTAGCAGCATATAGAAATAGGGTATGGAATCTAATCGAAGACTTTGATGCATTTGGGATTAGCTTAATCCCTAGAGAAGAAAATCAGCTGGCCGATTCACTGGTTGTTGCTGCAGCACCTTGGAGCCTATGCAAGGCTCCAAATTTAAAAGGTTCTCAATAGAATTGATGTCCACCCCAACTGTTCCTGACAATATCAAGAGTTTCCAGGTCTTTGAGGATGATCAGCACATTCTTGCTTTCTTAGCAAGCTCGGATGTCTTTGAGAGGCAAATTATTGATGAGTCCAATAGAGATCAAGGGGATTGGAACCCTAAAGAATGTGATGCAGAAGGGGTACTTAATCTAAAAATTAATAACATTCCCAAGGGAATGGTTGCTCTAGAAAGAATCTTTGACTCAGATTCGAGGGCTCGGGGAAAGGCATCAATTGAAGAAAAGGGAGGCGAATATGAGACAATTAGTCTGGCTAATTCTGGCCTTGAAAGGAATGTCTACATAGGGAAGGCCTGCCCTGAAGCAATCAAGGAATACATATTAATGGCACTAAAAAAGGATAAATTACTGCGATAGCTTGGGGATATGAAGACCTACAAACATTCGATGCTTCGGTTATAACTCACACTATCCCCTTGAAGCCTAGCTAAACCCTTCAGGCAGAAGCAGTGCCCTGTCAATGCTTTGATTGAACCATTGATCTATAAAGAGGTTCAGAAATTGCTGTCAGCAAGGATAATCTTCCCTGTGCACCATTCAACATGGGTGGCTAACTTAGTCCTAGTTCGTAAGAAGAACGGGGAGATTAGCCTATGTGCTGACTTTAGAAATTTGAATAAAGCCTCCGAAAAGGATAATTACCCACTTCCTTCTCTGGATGAGGTTTTGTAGACCATCAATGGATCTCAAATGGTGTCATTCTTGGACGGTTACTCTGGATATAATCAGGTTATGGTCGACTTTCAAGACAGGATGAAGATGGCTTGCACTACCAAGTGGGGGATGTTTGCATATAGAAGGATTCCTTTCAGCCTAATAAATGCTGGAGCAACTTCCCAGCTTGCCATGGACATAGCTTTCAAGGATCTGATTGGAAAATGCATTATTGTCTACATTGATGACTTGACAGTGTTCTCCAAGGATCGACTCAATCATGCTACTGATTTAGCCAAAGTTCTCCAGAGGTGTATCTAGTATGGAGTCTCCTTAAATCCCAAAAAAGTGTGTGTTCAGAGTTTCCGAAGGGAAGCTCTTGGACACATAATTTTAGAAAGAGGAATATCCATCGACCCAGATCGAGTTGAGTCCATCCTCAAGATAGCTATGCCAGGAAGAAAGAAGGAGATGAGATCCTTCTTTGGAAAGATCAACTTCGTGAGGAAGTTTATCACAGGCTTTGCAGAAATTGTGAAGCCCTTGAACAAGATGATGAAGAAGGATGTTAAAATAGAGTGGAGTGATGAGGCGAAGGCTGCATTTTCTCAAGTCAAGCAATCCATCTCGGAAGCTGCAGTCCTCATTAGCCCTGATTACTTGAGGTCGTTTCACATCTACTCTTTTTCCTCTCAACACTCGTGTGTAGTTGTATTAACTCAACGAGGAGAAGAGTCAGAGGAGAGGTCGATTGCTTTCATGAGTTCTCCCTTCAAAAATGTAGAAATCAAATACCCATCTCTTGAGAAGTAAGCTTTTGCACTGGTCTGAGCTGTGAAAAAATTCAGGCACTACATCCTCTAGAGTCAGATCATTGTTGTAGTCCCCGACGTTGCTGTCAAGTCTCTACTTATGTAGAGCGAACTAGGAGAAAGAAGAGCGAAGTGGATGGCCATCTTGCAAGAGTTTGATTTAGAGATACACCCTATGAAACTTGTCTGAGGTACAAGTTTATCTCAGTCCATGGCTGATGTTGATAACAACGTTATTTGTTAGCAATACACGACTCAGTCCTTCTCAAACGACCCATGGTATGCTGATCTCATTTCTTTCATGCTCAATAACCGATGTCCAGAGCGAATGAATGCCACTCAGAGGAGAGCACTAAGACTGAAAAGCTCACACTATATTTTTAAAGGAGGGCTCCTAAATAGAAATAATTTTGAAGGAGTGTACTTAAGACGCCTTGATTATCAAGAGGCTAAACATGTGATCTCTGAGTTTCATGGGAAACATGGCACAGGTTATGGGTCTGTAGATTCATTAGCACACCAAATCCTCTGATCTAGTTATTACTAGCCATGTGTATTCAAGGATGCCCATCAGTATGTGAGAACATGCCACACATGTCAGGTTGCTGCACTAAGGGAACGCCATGCAACCATGCCACTATAGCCTGTCTATGAGGTGAGGCCCTTTGCCCAATGGGCATTGGATTTCATTGGGGTTATCAACCCAAACTTTACTGTAGGGAATAAATTCATCTTGACTACTACTAACTACTGCACAAGGTGGACAAAGGCTATACCCTGCAAAAATAGTACAACAGAGGTAGTGATCAAGTTCCTTACCGAATACATCACTACAAGGTTTGGGGTACCCTTTGATCTGGTATGTTACAATGGTTCTCCTTTTTCTTTAGCTAAATTTATTTCTTGGGCATATGATCACAAGATTGTCTTGAAATATTCTTCCAATCATTATCCACAAGGAAATGGATTTGCATATTCTACCAATAAGAATCTCGTAGGGGTCATTAAGAAACTATTAGAACATAACCATAGAGACTGGCATGCCCAACTAAGATTCGCATTGTGGGCAGATCGGACTAGGATTAAGGCTACTTTAAACACCTTACCATTCAAGCTGGTCTATGGCTAAGAGCCTGTCTTTCCTATCCATCTACAAATACCTATCCTTGAGTTCATGCAGAAATTCTACTCTAAGGATAATAGGATAGAAGTCAGATTAGCTACTTTGTTGAAGTTAGAAGAGCAGAGAGATACCACCTTGCAGCAATTCTTTAGGCACCAGGCTATTGTCAAATGTTGGTTTGACAAAAGAGCCAAAATCAAGGCCTTTAGGATATCAAACCTAGTGTTGTTATGGGACAAAGCTAGTGAAAAGAAGGGAAGTCACCAAAAATTCGACAAACTTTGGCTGGGTCCTTATCAGATTGCTGAGATCTTAGGAGAAAATGCTTTCCAATTGAGTAGTTTAACTGGAGAACCTGTCCCCTTGCTTGTCAATGGACAGTTTCTTAAACATTATTTTGAATCATGAAATTGGCATTTTGTTAGGTAGTGTATTTATATAAATATTTTCTGCTTGTAAATAATCCCTATGTATAATCTATTGCTCTTTGTGTAAATAATGTGGCTCTTGTTTGTAAATAGTTTGTTGTTTATTTTCTTTTCTTCATGTTCTTTCCTTCCGTTTCCTTTGTTCTTTGTTTTTGTTTTTGTTTTGTTCTTTGGGGTTGATCTATTTCTTTCCATTTTAAAGTGATGGGTTGTTGTTTGAAGCATGCTTTGGTCATTAGGAGAGGAGTGGTTCAGATATTTTCAGGTTCTCTAGTTGGATGATGTTGTCCTCAATTTGTTGTTTCATTCTTGTTGTCAATAAAAGTTGTGGAAAGTTTTGAAGCAAGGTGCAAAGTAAGTAACTCCCATCAGCCCCCCCTGAATCTGTCACAAATTATCAAGATCATCTCCTCTTATAAGGGTATATTTGTCCTAGGACTATGGTGTTGTAAGATTTGACTGAAATTTTTGATGTCCCAAGTGCTATTATGAGGTCCATGGTATTTTTCAACCCAGATTAGATGTTAAACATCTGACATATTGAAAAAAAAAAAGAGAATTAAATGAAATATCTGAAACTCCAAAAGAAAAGAAAACAATTATCAAAAGAAGAAGGATTCAATATGAATGGGTGATTCCAGTATCTCTACCAGGGCTATGGACACCTGTCTGGCAGTAGAGCAATGCTGTGAGAAAACTAGAGGTATCTCCATCGGGGCTATGGACGCCTAACTGGAAGCGAAGCAAATCCTGGGATATCATTGCACAAAGCAAATCAACTCATGTAGCTCAAATCTTGCACATTGTTTTCTAATAGATGAGGAAAAATTTATAAAAGAGTGATGCACAATCAAACACACACATAGATTCAGGGGTGGCCATTGATGGACTTACATTTGAGATTCTAGCTCTACCTTGCTTGTTATAACTGACCCAATTGGAGTTGTGATATTCATGAACCAAGAGTTCTAGGTAGCTGAATCCTCAGATTCATGAAAATGGTTAAACCATTTCCCCAGCTGAGTCACCATTTGTTATTCCTTGCATAACCACCCCACTTTGATCTAGATCAAAATGGGTCCCCCTTTGTCTTTTCCCTTTGGCTTTTGGTTTTCTGCCTTAGGCGTTTTCCTTTCAAAGTTCTGTCGGAGGTGGAACCGGAACCAATACCGAACTTGGAAATTCTTTCTCAAAGTTTAGGTCTTGTTCCAACCCTGGTCCCAGCTCCGAAAAACCTTGCTTTTCATTTTCTTTTCAGACTTCAGAAGTCTTTCTCATTTCCGGGTCAGATCTATTCTTTCCAAACTTCTTCCATCTTCCATCCCTTGCTCTATTCCGTTGTTCTGCTTGTCTTGTTCTTTTCGCTTTGTTTCTTTTTGCTTTGTCATGGGGTTGTCCTCCCTCTTTCCTCATTCTCTTACTATTCCTTTCTTCCTCCTCTTTTGGATGGCGTCGGAGGTGGGTTCAGAACAAAATTTGAACCCAAAACTTGGAGAAGTTTTTGGTTCAGATTTGGTTCCAACCCCGATTCCACCTTGATTCATTGCTCTACTCCAGCTCCGCCAGTGTTTTGTTCCCATCCTTTGTGTTTTGGGTCTTCTCACGGATGCGGATCCAGGATAGGGTATGAACTCGGGAATGTTGATTATTTCCCTGGCTAATTCCCTCCCTGACTCCGACCCCAGTTTCTATTTTCTTTTGGCCCCGCCCCCACCAGTTTTGAAGGCGAGGGATGTCGTTTCTGGGTCATGTTTTGTCCCGGTCCCGGTTCCACCGTGACTTGTTTAAATTTTGCTTCCCATTCCTGTGTTGGCTCCGCCTTTGCCGGAGTTAAGTTTCTTTTTGGTAAAGGGCATAGTATTAATGTTTTATTCTAATGAAGACCTTGTTTTGCAGGATCAGATTGTGTGCATGAGGATATGTCTCAAGGATCTTGGCAAGATTTTTGAGCTTGGTGGAAGGTCTCGCCGATTTAGTAAGGTCTCCCCGAAGGAGATGGGCCTTCGCCAAAGCAGAGTGGCTTTGCCATAAGGTCTGGGTGACCATAGAGGGCTACATTAAAACAGAATGGGCTTGTCACCAAGAAAACAAGGGGTCGCTATAGCATCTCCCCGACCACGGATGTCTTGCCGACCGAAGGAGGGGCCTACTGACAGAAATGGAATTTTCTGAGAGAACGTTATTTTGCCATATCATCTGGTCGAAGAGGAAGCAGTCTTGTTGAGGGTCTTTGGGAGATCAGTATGATCTTTGTGGCTCACCGGAACCTCTCACCGACTGGCTCGTGCTGTGCGGACGGACTTGTAGAAAAATAGATCAGGGGCAGAAAGAATGCCAAAGGAAGAAGATGAACCCATGAGTCAAATGGACAGCTGTGAGCCCTACTAATAGGGGTAGCTCGACATTAATGGGGATATTTTAGGGCACCCAAAGAAGCTCCGTTGGAGGTCGAGGATGGACACGGAGGTGTAGAAGTTATGGTGGTAGATGCAAAAGATCTACAGATCTTTCTAGAGATGATCTTTACCAGTAGAGACAGCAAGGAGGGTGCATTTAATGTAGAATTGACTCCCTTCAAAAAGATTCAGGCATCAACTTCCTGACACCACGGGATATTTTGTAAACCCTAAAAATGAGTGTCAACATTCTCTTCAAGGGAAGATGTATATATGGCATGCTTGCCTCTTTGTAAAGGGTTCGAGATTTTTTTTTTTTTGAGTGTTAGCACTTCTAGATTAGAACTTCTAGGTTTAGAGAGCTGTTAGGAGTTAGTCAACTAGCAGAAGGAGATCGAGTTGCCTCTTGATTCTTAGTAATGAGAGCTTCTCTTACCTTCTTGGTTAGCAATTAGATTTCACCAAATGGTAATGTATTTTCAAAGTTCTTCTAGTGTAGATGGAAGCAGTCTGAAGACACAAATTTTTTGTACATTGGTGATTGTGCTAGATTTGTAAATGTTGGTTATCTGTCTAACTCACAGTAGAAGCAACCAGATTCGAATCTACTTCATATTGTGTTCCAAAATGATATTTATCTTAAATTAATCATTTGATTTTGAAATATTTCAAGGAATGAAATCTCATTTTGTGTTTTGCTTAAATGGTAGTTTATAATTAGTTATTAAAATTAGCACTATCAATGAATGCAACTATGTGTTGATCACTAGTTAATTTCGTTCTTCAGTTTTAGTTAGCAAATTCCTTGAAGTTAGCAAAGTATGGTTAAGATTGAATGAACTATTGTTCTTTTCTATTTAAAAACCCTGATCCATCTTCTTATATTTCTTTAAAACCCCTGGTTAGTATAGGATTTATTTCATGTTGATCTTAAAGAAATCCAGAAGCCCAACACCAACAGGCCCCTTGAATATTACTGTTGCATTGGCCACTGAGCAACATCAGCGCAGTTGAGACCCAACTACCAAGACCTTGGGAGCTAAGGCATCCATGTGTTTCCTTCCTCTTTCAGGAGAAGTAGAGTAGCAATACTCTGTTTAGCATTGTTGTGGTGCCAAAATTGCCATCAACAATCACTTGATTCACATTTCAGTTATTTATATGCTTTCATTAATTTTGTTTTCTTTATCTTATATATGCATTGCAAGTAAATGATTTATGGATAAGTTAGAAATTGTGTTTGTTCATAAATAGAGATAGGAAATAGTTCTCTTGAGATTAGGATTAATTTTAAATAGTTTCAAACTGATTTCACATTCATGAATTGTTAGCAGACCCCTACAACTTATGTTGCAAGTACCCCTAACCACTAGGTTTTGTAATTGTTTTCACTATTTTTACATTTTTTTCAATTCCAACAAGTAGAATAGTTAGAATAAGTTAGAATAAGGTAATCTAGGTTAGTACAAGCCTATGAGGACACATATAGTGGAGTGCCATCACAAGTTTACACACCTTGGTCGATAATTTAATGTAGGTTTCCAATGTCAAGAGGAATGTTTAGTTTGGTACATCCCTAAATTGTGTAAAATTTACCAAGTCGATAACACTAGTTTTCCTCTATAGAGGTCAATGGGCAATGGTGACACTATTAGAACCACTCTAGGAATCTCCTTCGACACAAGGGAGGGACACCCATACGAGACACTCTTTTGGGGTATGTATCACCTCTTTCCTATGACAATGAATGGGTAGGGGCCTCTTGCATTGGAAGGATACTACAATCACCCTCTCCATGGAAATTCACATGCCCAAAAGAGAAGTAATTTATGCAAGCCAAGGATTTTTTGTCACTGAAGGGAGCCAAATATTGGGCATAAAATCTTAAGGGTGTGGTGCTACAAGCTAGCAGTAAGAATATCACCAAAACTCAATCAAAAGGGTGGATTCTAACTAGTTTTGATATTAGTTACAACTCGAGGACATGCCTATCAACAAATGAAATGGTTGGGCACAAGGTTGTTCAGAATCAGGTTTCCCCTATCCTTTTATATATTGACCCAAGGGAAAAACTGGTTGGAATCACCAAGGAGTTCTTCGTACGGATGTGTCTCACATTAGTAGGTTCCATCTAAGGGGGAAAAAAAAAGCAAGACAAGTATGTTTTTTTTGGTCCCCAAGATCACATGAAACCCAAGGAGAGAGCATACACAACACCTTCCCACACTTGCATTGTGTTCATTAACCTTAATAAATTGAAATGTGCGGTTGGTAATTCAAATGTTAAGAGATGTTTTTGATTCTCAAGATCACCAAAATGGTGCAAGAGAAGAGCATACACAAATCAACAACAAAATGAAAAACCACAAGACAAAGAAGACAATGATTTATTTTAAACCCTCAAAGCAATATGTGAAAGAAAACAATGCAAAGTTGTTCATTTTAAAACCAATGAGTGAATATGCAAGTTAATTTTAAACCAAATGAGGGTAGTATGCAAGTTATTGTGTATTTTAGCCCAAATGAGTGAATATGCAAGTTAATGTTAACCAAATGAGTGTAGTTAAACAAAATTGCAAAATCAGACAAGACAACAAGATAGCAAAATCAAATGAAGATGCCTCCTTTCCACTTGTGTGAATGAACCTTAGAGCTGAAAACACAACAAAAATGACCAATTGCAACCAAACCAAAAACAAAACTGATATGATATTGATGTTAACTA
Organism: Sequoia sempervirens; assembly: GCA_007258455.2. Taxonomy (NCBI): domain Eukaryota; kingdom Viridiplantae; phylum Streptophyta; class Pinopsida; order Cupressales; family Cupressaceae; genus Sequoia; species Sequoia sempervirens. The sequence goes on along the minus strand of VDFB02086081.1, from coordinate 153,307,808 downwards.
ATAGAACCTGAAAAAAATAACTAGAAATAACAAGAAAATCTAAAAATGGATGCAAACTAATGATGCTATGATGGTTTTAATAGTTGTGGTGATGCCTCACATAACTGCATCACAAAAACCTATAGCTACAAAACACAAAAGGGGCAAGCAATTGCGACCAAACTAGAGGCTAATATAATACAAGACTAATGTTAGATGATGAAAATAAAAACTAGTAACTGAGAATAAACCAGAAATTTGAGAATACAAGCAACCCAAATTATATTCCTAATCCTAAAGCCATTGTGGCTTTCTTGATGTTGGTTATGTCACATTGTCTCTTGGAAATTGTGTTGTTTTAGCTGGCAGTTGCATTGTGGACCTAAAAAAATAAAAAAATAAAAAATTTCTATAAAATCTTGTTATCTTCACGTTGGGTTCACTAATGCAATCTAGGGTAAAAATCTAGGTTAATGTAAAATAGCATAAAAACTAACCCTAAACCAACAATAGAGCACAAATAAGCATGAAAATATGAAATGTAAAGCAATATCACCATAAAGTATTCGTTCAATCATTGCTTCACCTCCATTGCCCTTCTCCATTTTACTTGAAAGTTACTTGATGCCCTCATATTTGAGTATGCACTAGTAGTCTATGATAATGCCTAGAAAAATATTGAAGATTGTTGTCTCACACTAACACCATGTACTATTATCTCTATCTACTTTGCATCCTGATGATGGATTGTGGAGTTTAATCTAAAATGTTGATGTAAAAAAATGCAACATAGTTTTAATCCAAAAATCATATTACAACTTTATCATGGACTGTGGAAAGTTCATGGTTTTAACCATGTACTTGCATTAGCTTAAGATTTAGATAAGATGTCTAGATGATGAAATGAAAATGATAGGGACTTTTATAGAAAAGATAAATTTGAATGAAGACTGAGATTGAATGTCAATAAGATGTGTCAATCAATGGCCAAGAATGAAAGTTGTAGTATGGAATAGGGTTGGGGCACAATTAGGGAAATATCAAGAAATGAATAAGATTGAATTATAAGATAATTCAATGAAGGGGTGAAAATGAATGAGATGTCAAGAGATAAGATTGGCATGGATAATGAAGTTGGCACAAAAAAAGAGGTTGTAGGAAGAATTCAAATAATTATAACATTATTTGTTTGGAGAGAAAAAATGAATAATTAAATAATGAAAACATTATTTAATTATAGAGGACATGTGACAAGGTTGAATTATTCATTAAATAACAATTTAATTCAAAAGTAGGACATGTGACAAGTTGATTTTTGAATTAAATATAATTTAATTCAAACTAAGAAGAAGATGAAAAATTAGTAGGCAATTAAATAAATAAAATTTATATAATTATGGAAGAAAAGGATAAATGAATAATTAAATAATTAAAACAACTATCTAATTATAGTGGAAAGATGATAAATAATTTATTTAATTATAGAAGACAAGGACATTAGTTGCGTAAATAAATAAATAAATTTTATTTAATTAATCAAAAGAGGAATAAAAAGAAAAGAAATTAATTAAATAAATAATTAAAATTATTTAATTAATAGAAGACTTATGACATTAGAAAATAATTAAATAATCAAAATTATTTAATTATCAAAGATGAAAGAGGAAATGATGGAGAATTAGAGTTTGCAGGCCTAGGACAATTTTTAATGTCTACAAGAAGAGGCCCACCACTAAGGCACTTGAGTCTAATTTTCCACCTGTTGTTGCCTCTGCTCCTACATCTCTTCCTCCTATTCCTATCGAGGAATCACTTCCTCCAGAAACAATTGTGATGGATACTCCGATGACTAAACAAGAGTCTCTTGCTCCTCCTCAAGTTGCAGCTTCTAGCTCCCGAAGCCGAAGAAACCTCCTTGCACGTAAGTGAAAGCATTAGAGGAAGGCTCTAGCCACTAAGCGGTTGCATTGAAAAAGGAGGAAGGGGAGCCAATAGCTCATGTTTCAGTGTCTTTTTTATGTCCTCTTCCACCCCTTTTGCTTCAGTTCCCGCTACCTTGATCTTTCTTCTAGCTCCCCCTACGAACGTCGATGACCCTCACCTTAAAAGGGTGCAAGTGTTCATTGTTCCCTTGGTTGAGCCTCCTCTCCTAATATCCCTTCTGAACATCCCACCTTTTCCCAAGCTCATGGATATTCTGAATACCTCGGTGGTGTTCATTGTGGTTTTCTATGCTTCTTCTTCACCTCTTTCTTTATCTGTGAGGATCTCACATCCTTTGATAAAGCACAAGTTGGAGGACGACCCTATTTCTAATGGGGGTCGAAAGAAGGGGTCACCTTCTTCAAAATTTGGTTTTGTTTTGGCTTTTTCCATCCTAGTGACAGATGTAGCCTTGGTGTCTCCTGAGTTCGTACTACCCCCAAGTTTTTTGGTGAGGTTAGTAGTGGATCTTGGGCACCTCCTTCTTCACTCACTCAGTTGAAACATGGCACTCTCATCAAGTGTTGGACCTCTTAATTGATGAGGACTAGGAGGGAACCTCTTCTTTATATGTAGATTAGATTTGTGTGTGTGTTGTGCTCCCTCATTCTTGTTTTACATGTTCCTGGAGGACCCTTGTCACCCTTGTAGGTGCTTAGATACAATTTTTTTTTTGTCGTAAACTTCTATTTTTTACATCATTCTTCTCTTTGTTGTGCCTTGATTTTTTACAATTAGGGACAATGCAAAGCGTTGGGGGAATTTACACCTCCCTTCCATGTTGAACCATTTTTTTTATTTTTATTTTGTTTTCATGCAACTTTCTTCACATGGTCTAATATAGTAGGGATTGATGACAGTTCATATATATATATATTATATTATATCTATCTATCTATACTTATGAGCAAATCTGACCCTAAGTTATCAGATCCCCATGTCTTTTGTTTGTTATGTCTTTGTTTGTCTTTTATTTTTATCTTTCTCTCTTCTTTGTTTGCTTTGTGATGTTGTGGTGCTTATGTGTTGTCCCTCACATGTGTGAAAACATTGCTATGGTTTTATCTTGTCATGTTCTGTGGGCCACGACATCAGTTTCATTATTACTTTTCTCTCCTTAGTATGTTATGTGCCTCTGAGTTTAGCACACACCATCCTAAGGGGGGGCTATCATACTGCTTCAATTTTCTAAAAGGTGTATTCAATGGCCAATGAGTCCCTCGCTAAAAGTCCTTTATTTTTCAAAAAAATGCATTTTTCAACAAGGACCCTTAGCGAAATTTTTCTTTCATCATGGATTTGTAAAGAAAGAATATGAAAACTTTCCTTCAACAAGGGAGTACTTTTTCTGATGAAGAAGTCTAAAAAATTGGCCTTACAAGGGATTATTCTTCCTTTTGAATTCCTTGATGAAAGAGGTGTTTCAAAAGGATTCCTTAATGCTATAATCATTGGCAAAAAATGAATCAATTTTCAAACAGAGTGTCCCTTGAGTGGACCCCTTTTCTTTTCAAGGGTTCCCGAGGGACCCCTTTGAAAGCTTCTCCTTCAATTGTTGACTTTTTGTGTGATTGTATGTCTATCTTCTTGCATGGATTTTTGCTATCTAACATGTTTTTTTATGGATTAACATGTTTCTTTGCAATACCTACGAAGCTGCTTTTTCAGTCAAGATTAGAGATCTGAGGACCTCAAGCTTTCCTTGTAGGACTGAGCACCCATAACAACCCATCACACTCTATGGAGCCTCTCACATTGGGCTTCCCTCGGGGTCGAGCACCTGGGGCACCTCCTTTGCAATTCCAAGGACCTGTAATGCACTTTCATCCTACAGGATCTCTTTGTTCAACTCTATAGGATCAAGCACCTATAGAGCCTTTTGTTCACCTTTCCATAAATATGTGGACCTGTGGCACATTTGACCAACTCTCCTTGGGACCAAGTACCTATGGAGCCATCTCCTCTTCCTGAGCATTCGAGTGTGTCAAATTGTGGTATAATTCCTCGATGGTTTAGGTATACTTTCTTTAAACTCTTTCGATCTACTTTACCTCACATTTGGTAGCACATATGCTCACTAAAGTGGGAGAAAAATGTAATGGCATGAATTTTCACCCCTTGTGAATTCTCCATTTACACCCCTTGCCTTAGAAAAATCAAACCTGATGATTATATTCCACTTCCTCCACTCTCCATCCATTTGGTAGTTGTCTATAGTGTCAGTGGGGGAATTTTTGTCAAGGACATGAGCACAGCGTACAGACGTCTATGTGACGTGCTACCATCTAAGCAACGCGTTGTCATCCTAATAGGATTCCCGCCTCTAGAATCTAAAAAAGTGTTACACTTCTCCATTGGTGACGAAGAATAATTCCTCTGCACCTTCGACTAACCTTGAACGGCTCCTTCAACTCCCATTTTATCTTCAAATGGCTATCTCATTCATTCAATTCATCTTCTTCATACTTCTTGATCTTCTTGAGCATTCTACAAACTTCATTCACAACATTTTTCACCATCTTTGAAACTCCAATTTGACACTTTATTGGTTTTACTCCTCTCATTGTTGCAAAAATGTTTGCATGCACAAGCTTGTGAGCTCACATCTTCCTCCATGTACCTTGAGAGCATCTTGTTGGGAAGGTGATATCCATTCACTTAGCATCATGGTATTGCTTTAGTAGCATATTTTTGTTAGCATAGCACATAGTACTTCTATTTTAATATCTTTCTTTATCATACTCTCTCTATCTTTGCTATTCGAGTTGTCCATGAAGGTGGAAACACCAAAATTGGGGTTTGACTATGGAAATCCTTGAAACAGCCCCAACATTTTTCCTCGTTCTATTGTGTGTAGGTATTTCATTCGTGTGGAGCTTGTGGGAGGTTGGACTAAGCATAAGTTGGCTTTCTACCACCTTCACTCTTGTCAAATTCTAGTTTAGCATTATTAAAATATTCTTCTTGTTTCAGTCATTTAGCTACTTTTTTCTTTCTATCATCGCATCAAACTATACTAGTTAGGTTGTTAGTAAGTTCTTTCCAACTATCAACTATAATTTACACTTTATTTCCATAGGGATGCTAGTTCCTAACCGGGATGCCAAAACTTGGCCCTGTCGTTCATCTTCTACGCTCAAGTCCTTTGGTAGAGAACTTCCTGAGTTACAATCTAGACTCAATAATTTTCTCACCTAACTTCCTAAACCTCTAAAGTTGAAAAAAGGAGAAAGGAAAATCAATTTCCCTTCCTTTTCACCCTCTCAAAACATCATACCTATCTTAAACAATCCCTTAACATGAGGTAGATTAAGGTAGTTTATTGTTCTAAACCCTCCCATGACCTGGGGTCCTGAGTAGTCAATCCCCCTCTACAAATCATAACTTAAATGTTAGTATGAAAAGCTCTTAAATAGTACCAAAATGCATACCATTTGGGGAAACCTATTCCATTTCTTCTAGAAATAGAAGTTGAAATTTTTCATATGTTCATGAGAAGCCCTTTTAATGGTGGCCAATTGTTCTACCAATGAGAGGTGGTTGATTTATCTTCAAACTATTTGCAATTCCAACAGTGATCCCAAGTGGTGATAGAATTTATTGTCAATCCCTTAAACCATTGCAATGCATTTCCCCTCAATGATGCAACCAAAAGTCTAATGGCAACATTATATGTTATTTGTAATTGGAAAGATTAGCATGGGCTAATTACACTTGACACATGAAGAATCAAAGCATAACAAAGCCACCAACTTCAATCTTCAACAAGATCAATCGAATGGAAATTAAACTCAACATTTATCAAAACTAAGCATTCTAAGCTATGAAAGCATTAAAATGTCTACTTTAATCCATCTAAAACTTATCTCATCATGGGAGTGGTGTCGCATTGATGTGGATGACGACCCTTTCCCAATCCCATGGGGATCAATGAGCTTGTTCCAGTCAGTTTTATTGAAGAAAACTAATTGAACGGTTGTGAGATGTGTATGAAAACACGATTTTAATCTAAATGAGCATGATGCAAGCTAGTTAAACATGAATTTATGCTAAAAATGTTCTAGTTATACAAAAGCTAAGCTAATCTAGATGGAATTTAAATTAAAAGATTCAAACCCTAATTAATAAACAAGCTAAATGGATGCATTATGTGATCATGGAAGCCATTAATGGAAGCTTAAAGCTCACTAAATGCAATTAAAATGAACTAAAATATGTTAAATTTGTGTTGAATGTGAGTGCGAGTATGAGTGATTTCAACAACATAAGTTTAATTTTTCAAAGATGGATCCATTTGTCTCCAAATAGTGACCTATTTATAGGAGAGAAAATGAGAAATGAAGGGTTGAGATAAAAAAGGCTAACCAACGGTCAAGGATGGAGAAAATCATATGCATGGATCATGGATTCTCATCAATGGATGAGAATGCAAGATGAGATTTAATCAAGGGTTAGTATTTCTTCAAACAAACACACTTTTGACCTTTACAAGAGGTCACAAGTTAACTTGCACAAGAAGTCACAAGTTAACTTGAACATGAAGCTAAGTAAGTTTGTTGAGAAAAAAGAATATTCTCCTTTTTCAAATGAGGAAAGAGAATATTCTTTGGGATATTCTCATGGGTGAGGAAAAAAGATATTTAGTTAATTAAAACTAAATTAAATTACATGCAAAGGAATACTCCATAGGAATATTCCTTTTTTAGAGGAATGTGCAAAGGAGGAATATTCCCTTGGAATATTCCCTTGCAAGTGGGGGGATTAGATTAATTAGGCAATTGCTAATTAAATAAAGGTTAATTATGAAATTAGAGGAATTAAAAGAATTTAGATGATATTCATTAAATAAAATGATTTAATGAATGCGGGAAAGGTGAAATGACATTTAATTAAATAACTTAGAGTTATTTAATTAAATAAGAAGATTTAGGGATTTAAGTTAAATAGTTTCATTTATTTAATTTAATGAGATGAAATGTTAGCATGAAAAGGGGTGAATTAACCCAATTAAATTAATTAGATCAATAGATACAAATGACACAATTAATTAATTAGCTAGGATAATTTAATCAATTAAGTGAAAAAATGATGGGTCTTAAGACAAAATGATGGTAGTATACTTGATTCAAGTGTATGATAGCATTCGAGACATTTTTCAATGTCTACATTTTTCCCATCTTTGAAGTGAGGTACCTGCTATGTTGGTTCAAAGACTAACGCCCTTTAGATAAAAACTATTGCTTAAGTAAATAAAAAATTAGATGCCCCATTGTTGCCCCAGTGGAAGGAATAAGCTGGTTCCCTTCCCCCTCGAGAAATCGAGCAGAAATTTTGAATTTTGGGTTGATTTCTCGGCAAAGATTAAAGGCTGCCCCAGGGGTTCGGCAAGCCTCCAGGATGCAAAAAAAACATGCCAAAAATGCAAAAAATGATGCAAAATAAGGTTCAATTTGGAAAGATTGATGAAAAAGATGAAAAACCCTAGCTTCATGGGTAAATTAGGGAAAAAGACCCTAATTTGCAAGCATAAATAGGTGAGGAAGGGTTACTTTCAATTCATTTGTGCATTCACACCCTAGAGAATTCTTACTTTTTGAGCTATAGCCCTCTAATGAGATGGCGCAACGAGTTCTCCCATGACACATTTTCAATCAGGTTCGTGAGTTCCAGAGGCTTCCAAGAGCAAGACCGAGGTGGCATATTATAGGATGCACTACCATAGGGATGTCCCACAAGCACTTAGACATCCAAATTACTCATAGAGGAGTGATGCACGTCCCCAAGCTGAGGATCAGCCAAAGAGACAACCTAGTGAGGGGAGCACCCATCAAGGCTTGCTCGTTTGTACAAAGACACTTTTTTAGTACTGCCTGATTCTTTAAACAGATATGCATTCATGGGCTCCTTTTTTGTAGTCTCATGGATATTGTATTTTTTATCAATATACATATACTGATTCAAATATTGTATGCTGACAGTCACTATTATATATATATATATGATATGATACAGATTTGATGTGATGTGATGTGTTTATTTTATTTCATGCTTATGCATGTATGGATGCATATGATGTATATATGATGTCATGCTTATATATGCTTATGTATGGATGCAATGTAATGCAATGGATGGATGTACTTTGTTTTCAGTATCTTTTTAGGACATATTATGGGATGGATGATATGATATGCAGAAGTTAAGCTTATGAAAATTATATGGATGCATTTCTTTTTGTGTACTTTTTTATGCATTTTTATGAGATGATGTTGTATGCATATGGATGTATGTATGGATGCAGATGTTTATACTTATGATATGATAATGCAATGCATATGAGATGTGATGCAACAATTTAAGATGCTTAGAATAATAAATCTATATCATTCATCACAACTTAAATGAGAATGATGATGCAAGATGTATATTTTATTATATGTTATGATTATGCAGTGATGTATGAATGCTGACAATTTGTGGATGCAGGATGGATGAATTGATGATGTTTTTGTTAACTGTCATGATACCAAGTTAGCGTAGAGAGAAGATAGAAGAAGCAAGATGATTGACCATTGATTTTGATGATTGCTTCAAAAGATCCAAAAACTCCATGATCCACTGAGAATTTATTAGAGATGGTGACAAGAAATGCATAATGATGATGATGATGATGATTTGCTCATATCTTGGGATTGGGATTTTTCGCCGTTCCTTATTGTTTGATATAACACATAGAAACAATGCATCAAGGTATTATTAACCAAGATGGTGTTGTATCTAGTGTAATGGACTTTGACTCTGCAAATAGATAGGATAGTTCTTAATCACACCTTGACATATGAAAACCTCATTTGAATGTAAGTTACAGCTTAGAATATATCCCACCAAAACATACACAATGTAAGGAAAGCTAAGGTGCGGAAACAACTCTCCTAACGTCAAAACCTTAGGGAAGAATGTTGAGGTGCTTTTAAATTTTTCAATTACAGTCCAATTAAGATACACTTGAAAGAGATAACAGAAACAAAGAATTTAACATACACAAATGAACACCAAATTTACGTGGGAAAACCCTTACAGGAGAAAAACCCACCACACCAAGAGAAGTCACTTTGTATTACAGTAATGGAGATTACATACAGAGATCAAACTTATCTTTCTGATGTCAACTTACAATAGAAGATTCAATGATCAACCTTGTACAAAACATTCAAGTTACAATTCTTTCTAAATTAGATTAATTCACACTGATCACTCATCAACCCGATCACCACACTGTTCATCAACTATTCATCTAAACTGAACATCATTTGCAATTATAGAGTATATCCATGTCGACCCTAGTCTATTGAACTTCCTCACAAAATGGCCACAATAGTCTAACTTCCAACGGTTCCAATTCTGCTTCTTGATTGGTCGAAGACTCACCATGTAGGATAGTCAATCGGTCAAAGGCGTTCAAGTAGTATTCGCATGTCGGTGAGACACTAATCGTGTCTCCCCGATGCCACAATACCCAACTGTCGATATTAGCCAGACTCATCACCTTTGGCAAGAGGTTACACCGAGTTCAAAAACCATCAGTGAGACAAACCATATCGCTAAGACATCATACCGATGATCATCACATGTAGCGCTATTCACCTAGACAATCGCTATTCGGTGAGAGGTCATACCAAATAATAATGTCAAGACAATGATAATGTTGGTTGGGATAGGACCAATGATAATGACCCATGTCAAGATGTTTACCATAAGCAAGTGTGAATTACATACCAAACCTTTGCCAAGATCAAGATAAGTTAGATGAAAATAGATTGGATAATGAAGGGTTCCTATATTTATTATGGATAAGATGGATGGAATGCGGGATTTATTATGGATGGGATGAGATTCCTCCACTTGAAATGGTGCACATAGATGCTCAATTCTACTCATGATGCCTATTTTCCAAGTTTTCATCATGGTACTTGTCCAAAGTGCCACCAAAGTGGTTTTCACTAGAGGATGATTCTTCTCTTGACTATTTTTTTTTTTTTGGAAGTTTATGCTCATGTTGAACCACCTAGTGGTATTGATGTAGACATTGTTGGTGCTAATATAGATGTTGTTTTCATGATGTGCTAACAATATCCTACTTGGAGGTGTAGTTTTGCTAAGATACAGGCACTTGAATGTAACCCTTGGATCTCTTCATCTTCTTTATCGATATCAAAGTTATCCTCACTTGGATGCACACATCACGATAGAGTGCCCTTAGAGTCCTTATGATAAAGAGTTGTTGCCAACACACGGTCAATACAAGAATTGGATATCATGGATGTTGAAGTGGTTGGTGGAATGCATTGAGGAATATGAGATGCAGATGGATTGGTCGACAATTTGGAATCTTTGATTCTCCAAACTTGGGATGATGAGCAATGATGGGTGGATATGGAGATTCGATTGGGACCAACTTCTTCATATACTTTGTAGGTTACTCTTGAAGCTTTCTTTTGTATTGATAGATACTTTTTATGGATGAACTTTCCTTTTTAATTTTTCCCCATAGTTTCTTTTGACTAATGGAGTGTGATAGGGATGATTTTCTTTATTTTTCTTTGGTATCCATTCAATATTTTCTTTCCTATTTTTCTTTGTCGATTCTTTTGCTTCAATATATTACTCTTTTCTTTGAGATAGAATTATTTCTTGTTGCTGGTCCCAATTAGTGGGTGGAAAGATGCATGGGCGATGATTCATGATATGAATGGTTGGAGTGTTGGTAGTCATTTCATCATAAGGACTCTTTGTGCTCCCCATGGTGGTGTTTGCACTACATAAAGTTGCCCCCGATATTATAGGATTATTACTGGCATGTTTTCATTTTGTTGTTGAAAAACCATTTCCTTGTTCAAAATGATTTAACTTTTTTGATTCTTGATAATGCTTGGCATCCTCATACTCACTTTCTTCAATCAGTATGGAGGATGTATCTGATTTTGATGTTTCTTCAAAAGGTGTTGATTCTTTACAATCCATATAGGAGTCTTCCCCATGATCCATTTATGCTTGCTCTTCAAAGGATGTTTTTGGTTTACCATCAATGTAGAGGCCTTCTTCATGATCAATTTTTGACATGTCTATGGATTTTTCTATGCCTTGATCATGTGTAAAGATATTAAGAGTAGGAGACTCTTGTTCCTTGGTAATGATATCAAGAGTATGAGACTCTTGTTTTGGATGAAGATCATCTACATGTCCATTAAGAGTTAGCATCTCATGGGTAGATGGAGGAGTATGGGATATATGGATAAGATCATTATTTGTGACATCTGGTATGGATTGGAAAATACCCATTAAATCATGGTAGTATCTTGGAGATATGGATCCTTGATCTTGATTAATTGTGGAATTTCTTTTGACATGCTTTGGATCAAGTTCTTGACAAGGGTCAATTTCAACGGATGGTTTGCTTACAAAGGGTTCTTGAGTGTCTTCATTAGGCATGGGTATTGGCTCAATATTTTCTTGATCTTCAAGTGAATTTGGATCAAGTGTTGAGTTGAGGATTCCTTCTATATCTGCAACCATGAGGTCAAAGGATGTCAATATGTCTTGGAAAGGACCATTGCTAGACTTTGGTGAAAGATATTGATCATTCTTTGGAATAAATTCTTGGTGTATTTCATCTAACTCCTTAAGTTATGTAGAGACATCATCAACATGATCATTGGTGGATGGATCTTGAATTTTTTCCTCAAACATGGTGGTGGGGATATGTCAATGTTTTCAATCATAGGATCAAATGATGTTAATGCTTCTTGAAATGGATCATTGTTGGCTATTGTTGATGGGTCTTGATCATGATTAAAAAATGACTCTTGATGTATGTTGATTTGATCATTGAATGTAGTAGATCAAGAATACATCAAGAGTCATTTTTTCATCATTGTGGTGGAGAGATTGGCACTCCCATCATTAATAGTTGAATCTTGATCATTGTCTTCAACAGTTATTTTTTCTTGATCAAGGTCTTGGATGAGATTTTTTAGTTTGATACAATATGACATGTTATGACCTTTTTTGCTATGGTATTCACAATAATAATTATCATCATCCCATGGGAACTTGATCCTAGGTTCAACCCCATTTAATGATTTTGGAAGTTTGATAAGTTTACCATGGACTAATGTGTTTAATGTTGATTCGATTGGCTCCCCTAAAGGAGTGTATTCACGTTTTGTAGTGGTGTTGTTGTCCTGTGAAGCTTGTGCTTGTTGTGTTTTATTTTGTTTTGATTCATCTTGGAGATGTGGTGATTGATCTTGTTGAGGTTGTTGATTTTGACATCCAACTTCTTGATATTGAGGATGTTGTCTTGATATGGTTGCAGACACAACTCAATGTCTTGATAACATGGTTTAAGCAATGGGGGAGTGTGTTGATTTTGGGGTGGATATGTCTCTTAGTGATATGAATCAATGAATTTTCTAAGTATAGCAATTTGATCTCACATAATTTGATCTTGATTTTAATTTTTATACCCTTGGTGTAGTAGATTTGGTTGTTGGTCAAGCATATTTGGAATATACACTTGTGGTATTTTTATGGGATCATGCACAAACTAATTTTGGACCATGTTCTTATTTGGGATGATGTTTAAATTTTTCATCATAGGTTGGCATTGAACATTATTGTGGTTGGGAAACACATTGCTTTGATTTAGGTAACCTTAATTTTGCATGGTGTTACCTTGATTTGGATCAATACATTGAGTTGCCAGTACATTGTTTGGATTTTGAACAACATTGGTGTGATTTACAAATGTATCTATTCTAGAGTTCACGAAGTGTGGATTTGATATGTTCATGTGTGGTAATTTTTATTTGGTATATTCACATTTAGCATGTATTGATTTGATGGGATAATGTTGTTTTGTTGAAGACTCGTGTATTGTTCATTTGGTTGATAGATTTGTAGGTTTTGACTTTGATTTAAATCTACCATAGGGAAAGGTGTTCTAAAATTTAGATTGGGCATACTCACATTTATTGAAGCATTGAGGTTTGTAGGATATAATGATCCCATGTGTGGATTGTATAAATGTGAGTTTTGATAATCAATTGGCATTGTAAGGTTTTGATAGTTTGGTTGATTTAGACCACTCATGATGGATGAATCAAGTTTATATTCCATGATTTTCTTGTGTTTTGACCTTGTTACAAAAGTGAACCTCTAAGGATTTTGGACCAATGATGTGAGTCGATGATGAAAGGGGTGAATGATAAGGGGGGTGAACTTCCTAAAATTTTGGACAACACTTTAGATTTAAAGGTTTGATGTTTTGATGTCATGGATAAAGGATGTTAATGAACTTGTGAGTCTTTAAGGTAGACTTGTGACCTTTAAGATAAACTTGTTCAAAAAATGTGATAACCAACTCATTTAAGTGCATGGAAAAGGATCCATTTCACACACAAAGTAGCTAAGTTAGGGTTTGGGTTGATTGATGTCTACATCCAAAGTGTTGGTGTGTTAAAAATTTTGCAAAGTTTGGTGAAGTGAAGGATGAAATATGATGAAGGATGGATGAAATTTTTGACCCAATGTTGACCTAGAATGAACTTTTTTTTTCCAAGACCCAGGTAGTGAGAAACATGTTATACCTCTAAAGTGATCATACCCTAAGGACTCAATGATTTCAGTAAAATAGAACTCAAATGATTTTGGAAATAGGACCCAATGATTTTGACAATAGAATTTGGACTCAATGTTTTGCAATGTTTTCTTGTATGATAGCAGGTGTAAGGTATGGTTGTTGAACCAAAGCAATCGGGTGCCAAATGGTTATGTGGGGTTAATTTGTCAATTTATCTTGCTTAAGTGAGTTTCTTTTACCACAAACACTTGTCTTGATTAAGTTCAAACTACATGTCTATGTCAAAAAAATCATCAATTCCACAAAGTCAATTTCGTGAAAAGGATGAAGTCAAGGGCATAGTTACCTAGATTAACTTTGGAAAATATCGATTGAGATGTAAAACAAAATATTTAGAAGTCTCTAAGAAAAAATCCTTAGGACAAGGATTAATATCAAGGTTTTTTCAAAGGGTATCCATACTTAGACCAAAGGGTTTGAAATTTTGAAAAGACTTTGTTGATGTTTTTTTTCAATGTTTTGGAACCAAGCAAAGTATTAAACTGACTCACAAGAATTTACCACCAAGGTTGAATGGACATACTTTTTGAGTCCCCACTCGGATTTATCCAAACAATAAGACAATGTGAATAGTTAGAGATTTGGTGACACTGACTCCCCTCCACGACACATACTTCTCGTGACCACCAAATCTCAAAATCTTGAAGATCCTAAGATCCTAAGGATTTTTCTATTTCAACAATGAATAGTAAAAATGTGGGGCAACTTCAGAATGAGCATTCTTGCACCAACAAGCATTAAGGATTTTTGGTAACTAAACAATTTGGTTCTTAGTAGAAAACCGAGAACACCAAGTTGTATACACACCTACTTTACTTTGCCACTTAAGGCTCTTACTACTGTTCTCATTCCACTTAAGGCATGGTACTAGGTGCAATATGTTATATAGTCTAGGATAGAAGGTACTTTCTCACAATTTCCCAACCTTTAATATAGCTCACCGATAAGTGTACTTGCAAGAACTTTCCTATGAGTTTCCCATTATGTCTCATAGTAAGTCCTCTCTTAAGGGTGACACAAAGCATAAAGGTGTACTTAAGTATTTCTCTTCACCCAAGATCGCATGAAGCGCAAGGGGATTGGATACGTACTATAAGTGCACACAAACAATGAAGTGCACTTGGAGTGTTTCTCTTCACCCAAGATCGCACGAAGCACAGGGGGATTGGATATGCACTACAAGCATGTAACAACAAAGTAAGCACTCATTCATTTTAACCTCTAAATCTAAGATGAATTCATTTTATGCACCAAACGAAATGTTAAGTTGCCTTGTTCAATTTTAAACCCAAAATACAATGACGAAATGAGGGTTCAGTTTTGGTCCCATTTGAGCATTCTTTTTAAAACCAAAATAAAAATTAGTGAGATCCTAAAGCATAAAATGAAAAGCATAAGAAATTGGGTTATAATTGCCCCAATATTATCAAACGCTTGTTAAAATTATAATATTTTAAGATGAGAATGGTTCTTCACTTTAACTTTTATCATCCAACCTACAAAACCCAATTAGCCTAAAAATCAAAACAAATTCAGAGGCATGTTAGTGATCAAATGAAGTAAAAATATTAAAGAAATTGCTAGAAATTGATCTTCTTTTTTCTTACCATATAAGGGCATTGTTTTTCACAATAGTGTCACTCTAGTGAATTTGGGTTTCGCTCTGTGGAAAAACAGTGAAGATGATAGTGTTGCTATTTGGGGAGTGTCGTCATTTATAAATCTTTGATACCTCTAAAAAGTATTAGTGTCGTTGTTTGTTTAATCAACATTGGGATATTAAATAGGTGTCACTATTTTTGATGATGATAGCATCATTGTATGGTGACACCCAAAAAAGGTGTCACTAAAATTATTTTCAAGGTGTCATTGTATCTTGCAAAAATTTTAAAAAATAGAATTCGAGATAGAAATTAATTAAATTTGATTGGTAATGCCCTCCTTCTAGTGCCAAAATGTGATTGGACGGATTTGCATGGGCTGATTATGATTGATCCATGAAGAATCAAAGCATAACAAAGTTTCCAACATTAAACTTCAACAAGATCAATCAAATGGAAATTAAACTAAACATTTATCAAAACTAAGCACTCTAAACTACGAAAGTGTTAAAATGTCTACTCTAATCCATCTAAAACTTATCCCATTATGGGAGTGGTGTCATGTTGATGTGGAACAGCGACCCTTTTCCAATCCCATGGACCAATGAGCTTGTTCCAGCCAATTTTATTGAAGAAATTTGATGGAATGGTTGTGAGATGTGTATGAAAACATAATTTTAATCTAAATGAGCATGATGCAAGCTAGTTAAACATGATTTTATGCTAAAAATGATCTAGCTATACAAAAGCTAAGCTAATCTAGATGGAATTTAAACTAAAAGATTCAAACCCTAATTAATAAACAAGCTAAATGGATGCATTATGTGATCATGGAAGCCATTAATGGAAGCTTAAAGCTCACTAAATACAATTAAAATGAACTGAAATATGTTAAATGTGTGCTAAATGTGAGTGTGAATATGAGTGATTTCAACAACATAAGTTTGATTTTTGAAAGATGGATCCATTTTTCTCCAAATAGTGACCTATTTATAGGAGAGCAAATGAGAAATGAAGGGTTGAGATCAAAAATGCTAACCAATGATCAAGGATGGAGGAAATGAGAAGCATGGGTCATAGATTCTCATCAACATATGAGAATCCAAGATGAGATTTAATCAAGGGTTAACATTCCTTCAAACAAACACACTTTGACCTTTACAATAGGTCACAAGTTAACTTGCACAAGAAGTCAAAAGTTAACTTGCACATGAAGCTAAGTAAGTTTGTTGAGAAATAGAATATTCCCCTTTTTCAAATGAGTGAGGAAAGAGAATATTCTTTGGAATATTCTCATGGGTGAGGAAAAAGGATATTTAGTTAATTAAAACTAAATTAAATTGTGCAAAGGAATACTCCATGGGAATATTCCCTTTTTGGAGGAATGTACAAAGGAGGAATATTCCCTTAGAATATTCTCTTGCAAGTGGGGGGAATTGGATTAATTAAGCAATTGCTAATTAAACAAAGGCTAATTATGCAATTAGAGGAATTAGAAGAATTTAGATGATATTCATTAAATAAAATGATTTAATGAATGTAGGAAAGGTGAAATGACATTTAATTAAATAACTTAGGGTTATTTAATTAAATAACAAGATTTAGGGATTCAAATCAAATAGTTTGATTTATTTAATTTAATGAGATGAAATGTTAGCATGAAAAAGGGTGAATTAACCCAATTAAATTAATTAGATTAATAGATGCAAATGATGCAATTAATTAATTAGATCTAGAGGCTAATTTAATCAATTAAGCCAAAAGAGGATGGGTCTTAAGATGAAATGATGTTAGTATACCTGATGTGAGTGTATGATATCATTTGAGACGTTTTTCAGTGTCTACACTATTTATATTATGGACTACATAAAATGAAACTACATCTTTGATGTGTTCAATGGGGGTGGTTTGATCCTTTCCATTAAAAAAGGAAGACTTATAAGGGTATCCATAGGAATTTCATTGTAAATTAAGTAGGCTACCCCCATTGAAAGGTACAAATGGTTGATTCCTAGGTGTAGCCATATGAATCAAAAGGAGTTCAATTTATGAATATATGATTGAATGATCTGCCAAAAGGAGGTGCAGAGAGTGTCCTTATTGTTGGGCTTGCTTTCTTATTAGTAGTTCTCCCTCTTCCTCTAGGTAGAGAAAGCTACAAGTAATCAAATGGTTCTAAGATTCCTCTTGTTCAAATCCTTCTCATTCAAGTTTTACATTGGTTTCTTTACAACCAAAGATCTATACTTTCCAGGTATGTATTGTAGCACCTTTAAAGGTTGAAATCACTATTTTGTATACTGGAACAATAATGAAAAGAAGCTTATAATAGACTAAAAATTAATTATTAGTCCCATGAGGTGTACCAAAAATTATTATGAATTTTTTACCCTTGTTGAGCTATCAACTCAACTACCTACTAAAAATGGGAATACTTCTCAAAGTGTGGGATTTGTGATGAGAAATAAACCTAGGTTGAATACAGTTTTTTGGGAAATTCAATCTCTATCCAAATATGAATTCAATGGATGAGATTAAATGCTTGGACTATAAAAAAAATGAAAATTTGAAAGTTATATGTAAATCTGAAAATCAAGCTGCCTTAATATGGAATCGCCATGATTAGACCCATCTTCTTTATGATGCCAAAAAACAACCAACATAATATGCTTATAAGCACTACTTTATGTGAACTTATAACAAAAATATGTGAAGTGTAACATCTCCATAAGATAGCAGCAATGAGGCACAAATCAGCAACACAAGATCATCACATACCATAGGATTTACATGGAGAAACCCTTGTGGGAAAAAACTCCACCAATAAGAGAGGCCAAGTATACATTATCATCAAATAAATGAGATTACAATACAACCACTTTCATTCCCCTCTCTTCTTCCACCATGGAAGAACCTATGTACCTATGAACAACCTCATTGTGCCTTAACTTGTCCTTGTTCCTATAGTGTAACACTACATGAACAATTATTCCTTTTTCTTTCTACATCCAAAGAGCTGATTTTCTAGATGTGTGAGGAGGTTTTAAGCCCAAAAACAAGGCTTCCAAAGATGATTCTTCAATCCAAACGACCCAACCCTTGGAGATCCTCCACAAAATATGAAAGGGCACCTGTGTTAGCTTTCAATAATCTCCCCCAAACTTGGATGCCCAAACTTGAGAGATAAACATTACATTAAATGTAATAAATGATGGAAAACCAAGTGACACTTGTTGCCTCTTTCCAATCACCCACTTGGAGAATCCCAATAGTCAATCATTTATCCTTTTCCTTGTTTTTATTATCCCATTCTAGGCATCCTCATGTGGGGAAATCTATTAAATATTTATGTCCATGACCCACCTTTACCACTGTTGGTGGACTCATCACCCCTTATGAGTATATTACAAACAATGGTGAGAATTAATATTACAAAATATTTTCCCAAAAAACCCTAAGTTCCTAGAGACACTTTCCAAGGATGTTGTAACCATGGCATAGGATTTATAAGGTGGATGCAAAAGTAATCCTAACATTCTCCCACTTGATAGTAACATTGTAAATACACCCATAGAAATCACAAAAGGGGGAAAAACAACCCTTAACCAATCATGTACCAAATATTTGAATGTTAACAATGATCTTATGCTCCAACAAGTTATTTTCAAAAGAAACCATGATATCCACCATTAAGCAAAAAAACTCCTTACATCCTCCAACATGCCACCTATGGAAGAAAAATGAACATGCCAAAGTGAAACATATCAAATATCACTGAAACATGCACCAATCTTTACATGAACATAAGCATCAAATCCAAATGATAACAAAGGATCTAAGTATTTTTCTTACTCGTACCACCTAGAATAGAAACCACAAAAAATTACAACTCATTCAAGCTATCATACCTCAAACTAGGGTATGCCAAACATCAATAAAATATCATGCCATCAACATACCAACCCAAAATCTATAATCAGGTCTATGAATGTACTTCCTCCTATCTCAATGCAACATATTAATGAATAAATGAACACAGACAAGGCCAACTAACAAGTTTTCATTAATACTAAAACAATCTCATGGATATAAATACTCCACATCTGAGTTATCCCACTGAAATGAAATGGTTATCTAATCCACGATATACATAACTTGTAGATCCAAATCCAATGAAACCTGAAAAATCATCATGGCATCAATAACTAGCAAACTAAGATATCATAGAGGATAACCAGCCATATATTCATAAACTCCCACTACATGAGTAATGTCAAATATAAAAATAGATCAAGGCATACCAAGTCTACCTATAGTACTACATATAGAGGATGTGGCTAACTCCTCTATTATTGTGTTAAGGAAATACATAATGAGATGCAAATTTTGCAAACAAATGTGTTGCAATACCTCTCTCACCATTAGTCTCCATAGCTCTCCCAAGTTCTTCACACTCAATCATGTGAAACCAAACATTCAAGAAGAATATCATGACCAAATTGAGAACCTACAAATCAAACCATATCCTTGTTCCACACTAACATGTACCAAGATGTGTAATGTAAGATCTCCTTCACCATTCCTAGACTAAAATGATATCAACATCTAACATTCAAATCAAATCAAAACATGTCAATAATAGATATAAACCTATCATACCGAAGGTAGATCAAACAAACCAATCATTCCCACAATAAAGGGAATATACCCATAGCCCAAAAACCATTTCATGTACCTCTCCAAATAAGTCCTCAAAACTAAATCCATGGCTCAAGACCAAAACAAGGACAACAATGAAAAATCCATAAACCATGCATCTTTTTCTTAACAAGTCTTCAAAATGTTTATATTCAAGACTAGCTCATATGAGAAGACAAGATCCAAAATAAAGAATGCATTTGATAAATTTAGGTTGTAATACCTCTCAAATCATTCACCTGTCAAGTAGAACAAGAGTGGGATACAAGATTTTCCTATGCATACAACACCAAACAATTACAATATTCTCTTTAGGTCCATAATGGATTCAATTTATGATCCCATAAATAAGATATCTCTTAGCCTCACCGAATTCTCGTTAGTCTCCATAAGCATCCAATCAATCTATAACCAACTTCAAATGCAACCTTGTAAAATTATGAAGCTCCAAGAAAAATATTAAAATACTCAAAACCATAGGGAAAAAAGCACTTACCATTTTCAAAATTCTAACTATAGAATTATGAACATATCAAGACATCATGATCTAAAATCCCCTCTAAGGAGATCACATGAAAATAACCATCCATCATCAAATGATGAATCAACACCACTACCAAAGCTCCCACTAAACTATTTAACCAAGATATCCAAGAATCATGATAACCATCTTCTAACTAAAGACCATCCATGGCCCCAACACAATAAAATAACTCAACACCATGAGCTCCCAAAAATTAAAGTGCAATCATAATATCCAAACCAAGAAGATACCATTACTAGACATCCTTTGTCAATAGAAGCAAATATGTCATTAAACTCTCATTACAATTTGAAAGAAAAATCCAACAGCTCCTTATGACACCAACAACCATTGCAAAATACCATCCATTTTCTAAATCAAATATTATCCATGGCTCACTACACATTGTAACAACAATTAGAGCCAAAATATTGAAACAAAGAAGATATAACACATTAAGTAATTGCATAAAGATCCCACTAAAAGTAATATTGAGTTATACATGGCATCATGACCAATATCATTGCCAACACTCTACTCAAATTGACCAAAGCTTCTCATGCACCATAAAAAATTGCTAAAGATTCAAATGAACAACTATACCAGGTGTTGAAAAATGGAGGTAATTATGTAGCTTTAAAACTTGTAAAACTATTAGATTGTAGATCTAATTAAGTGTTCTTTTTTACAAATTCTTTGTGTATGATTATTTGTTTAAATCAATTTTTCCAATTGTAGAAGTAGACAAAAGATTGTAGAAGAATGAGACAAGAAAATAGAAGTGACACAACATATACGTGGAGAAACCCTTTCGGGAAAAAAATCCACTACTAGAATCAATAATGCTTGTATTATTTAAACTTAGAATAAGATTACAATAACACTGTATCAATCCTTGATTGATATGCTTCCTTTCCTTCAACAATCCTTCTTCACAACCTGCAAAAAACTCTCATACAATTTCTACAGCACAATCTATCCATGCATTCCATGTGACCAAGCACGAATCCACACATCCCATGCCATGCTTCAAACCCTCACACATGCACAAGCTCAACCTGCAAACCTGCTACAAACTCTTATTCACTTGTTGCAATAAATAGACAAATAATGAGCATGTAAACTCAATAAGAGTTGTACAAAACAAGAGCCTAAAGCTCCTCTCAAAAATATGCACCTAGATTGTGCAAGTAGAGTTCTACAATGCAATCTGAGTTCAAACCAAAGTCTTCCTCAATTTAGGTGCCCCAAATTGAACACTTAATTGAACATTGGTCAAAAAAAAATCTTGCAAGAACCACCTCAAAGTTGGCACCCAAGAATGGGCCCACTTAACTGAGCCTTGTAAACATATTCTCATGCAAAAGGTGTTAACTCAAAAATGCCAACTTGGGCGCCCAAGGTGGGTCCAAGTCAATCTTAGTTAACTAAAACATATCTCTCCACCAATTCATGCAAACACTATGCATGATTGATCATCCCCACTTAACTGAAAGTATCCACTTATTCTTTGTCATGCAACTAAATTCATTAGTCATGCAACTCAATTCAACTGAAGTTAAATAGGATTCAACTCAAACTAACTAGATGGAACTGAAGATAATTGAACCATAATTGAATTGAATTGAATTGAATTGATACTGAACTGAACTGAACTCCACTCATGTATCTATCAATCCCTAATTTGTAGGATCTTTACATGCATTACTAAAGTGTTATCAATCCTCCAAACATTTAACTTAAGCAAGGTGGGTTCCACCTTCCATGTGGGTGCCCCATGTGCTCCTATTTTGTAGGAGATCTTCTTGGGTGTGCCCACATGTTCCTATCATTTAGGAATAATCACAAATGTCAATTTACATGTTCATTTCATTTGAATTTAATCTCTTTCTAATCCTAGTGTTGGGGAACACTTTCCAAGGACTTAGGAGATACATGAAATATGTTTAAGATTGCAATTAAATGGCATCCTATTCCCAACATTCTCCCACTTGACATTATACATTGCAATTATTCTAAAAAAGGAATCATTATTATAAATCAAGTACAAGACTCAAGGCCAATGGCCTTCCTACACCAGAGAACTTATCTGTAGGAACTGGTTTCATAACATAATATGCAACATTGATCAAAGTGTCAACTTTCTCAATCAATACTTTCCCACTTTCAACCATTTCTTGCACAAAGTGATACTGAACATCAACATGCTTAGTACAAGCATGATACATAGGATTTTTGGCTAAACAAATAGCACTCTAACTATCACATTCAAGTCTAATTTGCTTGCAATTAAAACCAATACCATTCCCAAGTCTCTGTAACCAAACTACCTCTTTAGAGGCATGTGTAGAAGCCATGTACTCTACTTCTATGGTGGAAAAATCAACTGTGGGCTGCCTCTTACTCATCCAACTAACCACAGCTCCAAAAAAAGTAAACACATAGCCACTTGTCGAAACTGTCTAAATCAATCAACAAAATCATGTGTCCAATGGTATGCATAATATCAATATCATTAGTAAATATCTAATTACCTCGTAAATATCTAAGTCCCTCTTAACATAATTCCAATGTTCTTTACCAAGGTTAGACATAAACCTACTTAGAACTCCCACTGCTTGGGCTATATCTGGTCTTGTACAGACCATTGCATACATCAAACTACCAATTACACTAGCATATGGAATTTTAGACATTTCCACATGATCAAAATTAGATTTAGGACTCATGTCTAACCTTAACTTTATGCCAACTAGTAAAGGAATATTAATTGGTTTACTATCCTGCATGTTAAACTGTTTCAAAATAGTATCAACATAGTTGCTTTAACTTAAGCAAAGATTTTTGTTACCTCTATCTCTATTGATCTCCATACCAAGGATATATTTTGTAGCCCCTAAATCTTTCATCTCAAATGTGCTACATAGTTGTGATTTCAATTCTTTGATCATTACCTTATTGTTACCAATAAACAACATGTCATCAACATATAAGATAATAATTAAAAGCTTATCATCAATACATTTTATGTAAACACAGTGATCTTCCTCACTCCTAACATAACTAATTTTCAATGCAAAAACATCCAAATTCTGGTACCACATTCTTGGTGGTTGTTTCAATCCATATAAAGATCTCTTTAACTTGCAAACCAATTCTTCTTTTCCTTTTACAATAAAACCGTTAGATTTTCTCATATGAATCTCCTCATCAAGATCCCCATGCAAAAAAATAGTTTTCACATCCATTTTCTTTATCTCAAAACCATAAGCAACAACAATAGATAAAAAGAATCTAATAGAAGTTAATTTAGCAACAAGAGAGAAGATTTCATTAAAGTCAACTCCCTCTCTCTAGGAGTAGCCCTTGGCTACTAATCTAGCCTTGTACCTTTTGAGATTACCATATGCTCCAATTTTCTTTTTTAAAGATCCATTTATAACACATGACCTTTCTTCCTTTGGGAAAAATCTCAAGATCCCATGTGTCACAAATATCCAAGGAATTCATTTCCTCATGCATAGCTTGTGACCAAAACTTGTTCTCATTTGAAGACAAAGCTTCCCTGTAAGATCTAGGTTCATCATTAGTACTCATCAAAGCAAATATACAATGGAAATTAGGTGGGCTATACCTATCAACAGGATTTTTTTGTCTTGTGGATCTTCTCAAAGGGGTTTCTTCTTGTTCCTCAATATTCTCATCATGAGCATCTATCTCAGAAGAACTCTGTGAACTCTCCTCATCCAATCCATCCAATTGTTCATCAACATCTGCGTATTCATGCTTATCAATATTTATCTCAAAATGCACTATTCAAGAAGTATCCTTCTCCTTTGGTTGTTCTTCTCGTGAATAAGCTCTAAATTCCCTGAAAAATCACATCTCTAGATAAAGTAATTTTTCGTGTTAGAAGATTCCAAAGCTTATAACCTTTTACATTTTCACCATAACCTATGAATATGCATTTATGTGCTTTTGGATCCAACTTAGATCACTTTTTTTTAGGCACATGAACAAAATCCTCACAACCAAAGATCCTTAAATGTGCAACACTAGGTTTCCTACCTAACCACATTTCATAAGGAGTTTTATCTTCAATAGATGAACTAGGGGATCTATTGATTAAATAACAAGTACTTATAGCCTCGGCCCAAAGGCATCGATCTAGCTTAGCACTATATAACATACTCCTAGAGCTCCTTCCATTAAGTTTCGGTTCATCCTTTCTGCTACTCCATTTTGTTGAGGTGTATATGGAGTAGTTTTCTATCTCACAATTCCTACATGCTTACAATAATCATCAAATTCCCTAGAACAATATTCACCACCATTATTTGATCTCAACACTTTTATCTTATGATCTGATTGTTTCTCAACCAAAGCCTTAAATTATTTAAACTTATTGAACACATAAAATTTGTTATGCATAAAATAGATCCAAGTGTACCTTGAGACATCATCAATAAATGTGACATAATATCTACATTTTCCAATAGAGTCAATATCCACAGGGCCCATTACATCTGAATGAATAATCTCTAATAATCTTTTAGCTTTATTTGTTCCATTAGGAAATGAAGATCTAGATTATTTTCCAAACACACAATGCTCACAAAAATCATTTTTTCCAATATTATAATCAGGAATACCGCCAACCAATTTCTTATTAAGAATGGTCCTAAGACCTTTTTCACTAATGTGGCCCAATTTATTGTGCCACAACATACATGTATTTCCAGCTTCAATTACATTGGATGATTTATTCAAATTAGAGGTATGAAGCTTAAACAAAGTCCCAATTCAAGATCCTTTAGCAACCACCTTTGTCAAATGTCATATGTATTCCATAATCATTGAACTTAGAGACAAAAAGTATATTTCTAGCAAGTCCTGGAATATGTAAAACATCATTAAGGGTCTTAACCCTACCATCACTGAAACACAACTTTACCTCTCCTTTTCCCACAACCTTTGTTGTGCTATTATCTCCAAAGAATACATTCCCTCCAACATATGCAATATACATAGTGAACCACTTCTTATTAGGAGTCATATGATAGGAGCAACCTAAATCAATAAGCCAAGAGTTATCACAAATAGTATTAGATGAAATGACCAATGCATCATTATTTTCATATGAGGATTTCTCTATAGAAACATCAAAACTCTTTTTCTTGTTCTTACAATCCTTCTTTGCATGTCCAAGTTTCCCAGAATTCCAACACTTTACCTTACTCTTACCAAGGGTTTTATACCATTCTTTGGACTTACCCTTTCCTTTCTTGTCTACCTTAGATTCCTTTTCCTTAGGCCTACCTCTTATAAACAAGGCATCTTGGGATCCTGTTTTATACTTCCTCCTCATCTCCTCTGATAGGAGAGTAGGAATTATATTGTCCATCTTAGGATCTGTACCACTACCACTAATAGCAATAATTATATTTTCCCAAGATTCTAGTAAAGAACAAAGTAAAAAAATGCATTTATCTTCATCTTCTAGCTTGACATCTATAGATGCCAACTGATTTAGAATCAAATTAAAAGATTTAAATGATGTGCAATAGAATCACCATCTTTCATCTTTAAAGAATATAACTTATTATGAAGACTTTTGGTTTGATAGATATCACCTATCCTCTTCCATAGTTTATATGCGGTAGTTTCATTTGAAACATTCAAGAGAACAACATCATCAAGACATAATCTTATGGTCCCTCTTTCCTTCTTATCAAGCTTAGCCCAATCCTCATCTAATATCATTGTAGGTGACTTTTTCTTATTTCAAATAGCTAACCATTGATCTCTCTCTTCAAGGATATCCTCCATTTTTAGTTTCCACATCTCATAACTAGACCCATTGAATCTTTCAATATCTAAATGAGAATTAAAACTCATTGTAACACACTTCTTTTACAAAATCGGTAATAACTCAATAGTAAAATCTCCCACTACTGCCAAAAAAACCTTCAAATTTTTAAGAGAAAGGCGTCCCAAACTCTACCTAACTATTAGCTTTGATACCAAATGTCGAAAATGAAGCTGAAATTATGTAGCTTTAAAACTTGTAAAACTATGAGATTGTAGATCTAATTAAGTGCTCTTTGTTACAAATTCTTTGTGTATGATTATCTGTTTAGATCAATTTTTCCAATTGTAGAAGTAGACAGAAGATTGTAGAAGAATGAGACAAGAAAATAGAAGTGACACAGCATATACATGGAGAAACCCTTTCGAGAAAAAACTCCACCACCATAATCAATAGTGCTTGTATTATTTAACCTTAGAATAAGATTACAATAACACTGTATCAATCCTTGATTGATATGCTTCCTTGCCTTCAATAATCCTTCTTCACAACCTGCACAAAACTCTCATATACTTTCTACAACACAAGTTATCCATGCATTCCATGTGACCAAGCATGAATCCACACATCCCATTACATGTTTCAAACCCTCACACATGCACAAGCTCAACCTGCAAACCTACTACAAACTTTGATTCACTTGTTGCAATAAACATACAAATAATGAGCATGTAAACTCAATAAGAGTTGCACAAAACAATAGCTTGAAGCTTCTCTCAAAAATCTACACCTAGATTGTACAAGTAGAGTTCCACAATGTAATCTGAGTTCAAACCAAATTCTTCCTCAATTTAGGCACCCCAAACTGAACGTTGGTCAAGAAAATATCTTGCAAGCATCACCTCAAAGTTGGCACCCAAGAATGGGCCCACTTAACTGAGCCTTGGAAATATATTCTCATGCAAAAGGTGTTACCTCAAAGATGCCAACTTGGGTGACCAAGGTGGGTCCAAGTCAATCTTAGTTAACTGAAACATATCTCTCCACCAATTCATGCAAACATTATGCATGATTGATCATCCCCACTTAACTGAAAGTATCCACCTGCTATCTATCATGCAATTGAAGTTATTAGTCATGTAACTCAAGTCAATTGAAGTTAACTAGCATTCAACTCAAACTAACTAAATGCAACTAAAGATAACTAAACTAAACTAAACTAAACTAATACTGAACTGAACTAAATTGAACTAAACTCCACTCATGTAAATATCAATCCCTAATTTGTAGGATTTTTACATGCATTACTGAAGTGTTATTAATCCTCCAAAGTCCAAATAGTTAACTTACGCAAGGTAGGTTCCACCTTCCATGTGGGAACCCCATGTGCTCCTATTTAGTAGGAGCTCTTCTTGGACGTCTCCACATGTTCCTATCATTAGGAATAATCACAAATGTCAATTTACATGTTCATTTCATTTTTAATTTAATCTCTTTCTAATCCTAGTGTTGGGGAACACTTTCCAAGGACTTAGGAGATACATGAAATATGTTTAAGATTTCAATTAAATGGCATCCTATTCCCAACATCAGGTACTTCCAATAGCCATCTCTCATTACAATGGGTGATCCCACAATACTAGTTTACAATTTTGTTGAGAAAGGAAAATTGTAAAAACGCTCCCATGGAAAAAAATTGGTTTTTAAGGGTTTGCATGAACTAGGGGGTTCATATGGACCCAAAAATGGCTCGCTCGAACCCCCCTTTGAGCGAACCCTCTTTAATGATGGAGAAAACAAAGGGAAATTTTAATATGTTTTGGTTTTATTGTGTTTTTTTTTAGTTTGATTAAACATAGGTTTTTTCATGGAAAATCAAGCTCTTTGTTTTGCACATGTGGAAAAATAGAAGATTATCGAAAAAAAATGAAAAATATCAGTGCACTAGATATTGATGTCCCTAGTCCAACAAAAAAAAAAGAATTTTGATACATACAAAAAAATTTATGCTTTAATAGCCAGTAAATCAGGTCTAAATTGTAACTGGTTTGACTTTGAAACTTAATTAAGAAAAAAGTATTCAATGAAATGTTATGAAACCAATTCCATGCACTAGATATCATAGTTACGAATCTAAATTCAAAAAACTTTGAATTTTATCCTTCATAGAAAAAAATTAATGTGTTAGCTAGTAACATCACTCTTTAAAAATGATGTTTACTGTTAAAAACTAGTTTTCAAAGGAGATGGAAAAAGAAGTGCAATCTTATTCAAAAAATTTGAAAAAAATATATTTAGAATCTACAGAAAAAATGTCACAAATCACTAGTTTGCATCATCTTCAAATTCCTCATGGCTTAGCCGCTATAGGTACCCAAAAGTGAAGATTTAGTTAAAAAAAATTAGTTCAATGTCCAGTTTGGCCAAAAATTGTAAACCAATATTGTGGGATCACCCCAATAAGCATACTAATGTAATAATGGTGACCAAGAATATAGCCTATAAAACAAAATCTACATCAGATAATTTACAAGATCTACACATATGCAACATCTCAAATGTGAAATACATAATTATTGCTCCAATTTCAAATAACTGAAAAATAGATTCTACCCCACATTAGTATCATGCAAAACATAGATATTCAAGTATAACATGTGGATTTCAAAGACTCAAACACTAGAATAATGCTAGATCTAATTTTCTAAACAAACCCACATAGGAGTAACCATAGATCAAATAAGAATCCTCCAAGCAGTTATGCAAACCTATAACTATCTTCATCTAGAACACCTTGAATAAAGTCTCATCACAGATCTATATACCACATATTTTAGTTAACATGTAAAACATGCAAAACTATCTCTATAAATTTGAAATTCATTTAAACATCCAGACATTCACATCAAACAAGTAATTTGAATAATAGAATAAGTAAAAATCTACAAACCCATAGTTGAAAATAACAATAAATTGCAACCCAACAAGAAAACCATGGTGTCTAGGATCTTATAACATATGAAATATATCAGCTCCACAACTCAAAAAGAGGTTAGTGGCTTATCTTCCAGTGCTTTCATGTAACCAAGGGCTAAAACTATGAACTAAACATAAGCACTCCATTCTCTATTCCAAATTGAGGGTGTTTCTCTATGTGATTAGGATGTCTCTAGCCATCCAACCTGAACACCTTCTTACTGTACATGACCACAAGGTAAAGGAACAAAACCACCAAATAAGAAGATACACACACATTGTCATATAAGAGCTCCAAGTTACCAAAACATAACAAAATCCATAAAGATCCATAGTCATGAGCTTCCAATGCCCAACATAGGTCACATTAACAATATCCATGGCTTCCAATCTCACAAATTTGTAAAACAAAGTTAACTCATAGAACATTCATTGTTGCCACAAAATCCTTTCAACAACCTCCTATTCCTTATAAACCACCAAACAAGAGGATACACATGTATTATCAAACAAGAGCTCCAAGCTACCAAAACATAACCAACTCTATAAAGATCCATAGTCATGAGCTTCCAATGCCCAACATAGATCACATTGACAATTTCCATGACTTCCAATAACTCATAGAACATTCATTACTTCCAAAAAATCCTTTCAAAAACCTCCAATTCCTTCTAACAAATTCCCACAAGCTTTCAGGCTAAGAAATCAAAAAGAAGGAATATCCAAAACTTAGTTAACCTTCAACTCTTATACCAAATGATGAGAAATAAATATGTTCAATACCAATTGTTGGGAAATTTAATCTCTATTCGAATATGACTTCAATGGATGAGATTTAAGGCTTGGAATACAACAACATAACAACCTAAAACTTATATACAAATCTAAAAATCAAGTTTCGTTAATATGTTATAGCCATGATTAGACCCATCTTCTTTATGATGCAAAAAAATAGTCAACATAACATGCTTGTAAACACTACCTTATGTGAACTTATAACAATAATATATGAAGTATAGAATCACCATAAGATATCAACAATGAAGAACAAATCAAAAAAACAAGGTCATCACATAACACAATATTTACATGAGGAAACCCTTGTGGAAAAATTTTTGCCAAGAAGAGAGGCCAAGTATGCATTATCATCAAATAAATTAGATTATAATAAAACCACTTCCATTCTCCTCTTTTCCTATACCATGTCAACACCTTTGTACTTATGAACAACCTCCTTATACCTCAACCTGTCCTTGTTCCTGTAGAGTAACACTACATTCAATTGTTCCTCTTTCTTTCTGCATCCAAAGAGTTGATTTTACAGATGTGTGAAGAGGTCTTAAGCCCAAAAAAAAGTCTTCCAAAGATGAATATTCAATCCAAATGACCCAACCCTTAGAAATACTCTATGGAATATTAAAGAATGCCTATTTTGGATTCTAATAATTTCCCTCCAACTTGGGCACCCAAACTTGAGAGAGAAACACTAGATTAAATGCAATACATGATGGAAAATGGAGTGACACCTATTGCCTCTTTCCAAGTACCCACTTTAAGAATCCTAACAGTCACTCATTTGTCATTTTCCTTATTTTTATTATCCAATTCTAGGCATCCACATGTGGGGAAAAAAATATTAAATATTTATGTCCACAACTCACCTTTACTGCTACTAGTGGACCCATCACCCCTTATGAGTATATTACAAACAATGGTGATAACTAACATTACAAAATATTTTTCCAATACACCCTAAGTTCCTAGAGACACTTTCCAAGGATGTTGGAACCATGGCAAGATTTACAAGGTGGATGGCACCTTAATCCTAACAATTTAGTAAGTTGAAGTCAACCTCCAAAGAGGGTTGGTTCCCTATTTACAATCACCTAAACTAAACTGAACTACTACTGTTAAGGAAAAGAGTAGAGGAATAACTTGAAAATGAACCTCCTTCCTACTAAGGTGATGCACCAAATTAAAATTCCTTGGTACATTTAAAATGAAATAAATTAGGATAAATTTATTAGGTGTAGGAGGATGCTTACTAAGTCTTCAAAAGGACTCACAATGCTTAATGTTGTTATGTGGGTAACTGTATCTATGGAAACTTCAATGCACAAATGTATGAAGTTGATGGGAGATGGTACAATTCACATAAACAAGGAAGAGATCAAGTATGTCCATACTTGGCACTACTAGCATGAGAACTCCCCAACATTCCTGAAAGTTCTTAAGGAATTCCAAAGATCATTCAATGAGGTGGTTGCAGATGGAAACCAAAGAAAGGCAAGGAAAATCATGGCACTAGACTCCACGTCAATGAAGGTAGCAACCCTATAATAGAAGAAGTTGGATCTAATGAAGTACTATCCGAAATAGATCCAAACTAGGATGAACTAGAAGAATGGAGCCAAAGCAAAAAATTGTAAGCTGGAATGTTTTTTGTATACCTAGGCACAAGAAATACCAAAAATAATCAATTGTATTAGTGTTAGCACAACAATTTTTTTATGCACTTGTAGAAAGTTATGGGAAGATACATATAAAATTGTAAGTAGACCTTATAAAATTGTAGACAAATACTTATAATCCTCTATATAGACAATAGGATAGGTTCCAAGTTCAACTCTGAGGCCTGGGCTTACTCGATGCATGTGGTTTGTGGGTGATTGTGTGCATCCCCAGAGGATTAGTCTCACCTCAGCTTGCCCCTCTCGGACCCCAACTTGGAAAAAAATAATACCAAGGCAAGGCTGGTTGGGTCATTGGACTGGGTCATGGGGATACCTTTGGCACAACCCCAAAAAAAGGAGTTAACATATAAATCTTATATATATAGTTGTATAACAGATCATGATGTGTTGATTCATCTACAATACCAATCTCTTTTGTAACCTCTGTGACTATACTATTATTAATGCAAAATTCAACCTTCAAAGAGGGTTTCCTTTTTGCAATCACCTAAACTAAACTGGACTACTACTATTGTTGAGGAAAAGAGTAGAGGAATAACTTAAAAATGAACCTACTTCCTACTAAAGTGATGCACCAAATTGATACTAAGGCTTAGAATACTATTATCTCACACAAGCATTCAATAACTCAATTGTTCATGCACAACTTTAGTATTTAACATGTTCATGTATCAATGTTTTATAGAAAGGTCTATGTTTAATAGTTGTAAGAGGAAGAGAATGTAGTATTCTTCGTAGTTAAAAATTGTTTGCACAATAACACAAACTATAACCTACATACAAACATAATTTTATGTTTAAAGGTGCTAATGAGAAAACATGCATTTGAGGATTTATGCTATGAAATCACAAAAATGAACATTAATTATCTAATTACACACATTATAACACACTATTTGAAGGCCAAAATTATAATTTTATTGATAGTATGGTGTTCTTACAACAATATAAAGTTTGAAAATGAATTTATATTCCTTTAAAATATGAAATTTAGATTGCTTTTCAATCATAAAATACTAGGTTTTTGAGTTACAATGTTATGTTTGGCAAAAAAGAATTATTTCTAGTTATAATGTTGTTTGAAAAATGTAAGAACTAAACTCTTAACTTCTCCTAGGCATCCACTTTATCTTAGAACAACTTCATAACATCTAGTGGCTTATTTTGTTGGATAGGTGACATGTGTATCTCCTTGTAGACTTGGTCAAAGTTTCTCTTGGGTGCCCAACTATTGCTCCTAGATACTTGTTTTTGATAGTGTTTGTTGAAGAATTACTTGATTTCTTTTGACTTTATCCACCCAAGAAGGATCCTAGATGCTTGGGAATGTGTATTGACTTGCTCAACTACCCCTAGATATTCTCAACTACACCCAAATTACCCTATATGCTTGTAACTTATCCATACTAGCCATTACATCTTCTTAACTATTGGATCCCCCATCAAACTTGATTTTAGCACATGTGACAAATTATTTGAAAATAGAAAAAGCCTCCTAGGGTTGTAGGATAACTTTTAAGACTAGAGAATGACACATGTTTCATTTATTATGAATCCATCGTATTCACATCTCTAGTCAATACATAGGTATCATCATGCTCTTTTTAGGTCTTTATTTGTAGCCTTCAATCTATCATGTTATCCATTATAAGACTTGTTCTTCTCTAGTCCCTTCTTTCAGGTTTCATGACCTATTCATGAATGGTTAGTGTTGGAAAAATGTGTCTCAACCTTGCAATTACATAAGTTACTGTTGATACATAAGGTAATGTTCATACAGCGATGATGGGGGGCACAGGGGGTCCCCCCCACGAGGGATCTGGGGTGATCATCCCACGGTTGGGGCTTCAGGGGGTAGCGCACCCTAGCGAGGGCTCAAGGGCAATGCCCCCAGAAGCCAAATTTTATGTACACTTTGTTATATTGTAAAACTAGACTGTTCATTATTATGTCTCATATCTAACAATCAATAATATATTATAAGGCAACCTTTGGAGTGTGGGATTTTTCTCCCAAGAAAGATTTTTCCCTACGTAAATCACTATGTTGTGGTATACATGATATTTGTGGTTTTTTTTGTTTAATTTTTTGTAACTGCTAAAGATCTGTAAAAATTTTGTGTTATTCTCCTCTCAAGATTAGTGTAGGAATTTGTTCCACTACCTTAGCTTCCTTACAAGTGGTATAAGAGCCTAATCACCTTTGGTTTCAGTTGTTGTTTGTTGGGTTTTTTGAGCTAATCTAGATTTGAGTGGGAGCTTGTGCAAAAGACACTTTGTGATCTTTGTGTGGGAATTTTTAGATGGCAAGTTCATTAAGGAGAATAGAGGTGGATAAATTTTCTAGAAATAATTTTGAAATGTGGAAGCTGAAGATGGAGGATCTGTTAATAGATCAAGATTTGTGGGATGTTGTTGATGAGAATGTTTCAAGGCCTGCATATCCTAATCAAGTTGCTCAATATGATGTTATGGACCATAAAGCCAAAGGTCTAATCAGATTGTGCTTGGCAGACTCTGTTTTATTCAATGTCCAAGAAGAGACTTTTGCACAAAAACTATGGAAGAAGCTTGGTGAGATGTATCAAGCCAAATCTTTAGTGAACAAGATTTTCTTAAGGAATAAATTATATTCCTTGAGAATGGAGGAGGCTAGACAAATTACAAACCACTTGGAAGCATTTAATATGTTGGTGGTCATTTAGCATCAGTTAATGTCAAAATAGATGAGGAGGAGAAATGTCAAATCTTACTTTGTTCTTTTCCTAGTTCATGGGATTCTCTTGTTATGGCTATTGGGAGTACTTTTGTTATATTGAAGACTGAAGATGTGGTGGGTTCTTTTCTTTCTGAAGATATGAGGAGGAAGGTATCCATCAGTGCCAAGGAATACCTAAGCATTCATGGAAGACCTAAGGAAAAAGGAAAGAAGAATGAGACGCGTGATAAATCTAAGTCAAAGGGGAGATCCAAATCTCCTAGAAATTCCAAAGCTATTTGCTAGAATTGTAGTAAGCTTGGACATATTTGTAAGGACTACAAAGAATAAAAGAAAAAAAAAAGAAATTTGATTCTGATTCTGAGTCCGAGAAGGAAGATGGTGATGCATTCATTACAGTTTTGGAAACTCATGTAGATAATGGTGCATGATTAATTGACTTGGGTGCATCTTTCCATATGACCTTTAATAGAGATTGGTTTTCTGAATATGAAGAATTTGATGGAGGTAAGATGTACTTGGGTAATGATTCTTATTTAAATATTGTTGGTCGTGGTAAAGTTAGAATCAAGTTTCCTGATGGTAGAATAAAAAGGGTTAATGGTGTGATGCATATCCCTGGATTAGCATGAAATTTGTTAACTATGAGCAAACTAATAGATGTAGGTGTGTAGGTAGTATTTTCTTATGCAAGATGCAAAATGGTTTGAGGTGCTATGGTGATTGTTAGAGGTGTTAGATATGGCACATTGTATAAGCTTGATGCATGCACTATTGAGCACAATAGTAATTCTTTGAAAAGCAAGTTTGTGGAAGAGGTGAGGATTTCATCTTCAACAAGTGGTCATGGATTTTGGGTACCCAAGGATGCTCTTTCTTCTAAATCAAAGTTACCTGCAAAGAAAACTATGTTATGGCACTAGAGACGACTACATTGGAGAAAAGGGTCTAAAGACATTGAAAAATAAAAACCTTGTTGAAGGGTTATCTAATTGTAATCTTGAATTTGATTTCTATGAGCATTACATTTATGGAAAAAAAAACCATGTTTAGTTTTACTTGAGTTCTCATAAACCTTGTGGTGTATTGTATCTTATTCATTCTGATGTGTTTGGGCCTATAGATATCCCTTCAATTGGTAAATCCACATATTATGTTTCATTTATTGATGATTATAGTAGAAGGGCATGGGTATACTTTCTAAAGAGTAAATCTAAATTTTTCAATTGATTTAAAAAATTTAAAGCAATGGTTGAGTTGTAGACTAGAAAGAGAATAAAATGTTTGAGGATTGATAATGGCGGTGTATTTTGCTCTAATGATTTTGACAAATTGTGTAAAAATTGTGGTATTTATAGACAAAAAATAACTTTGTATCTCCATAGTAGAATGGAGTTGCAAAAAGAATGAACAGGATGTTGATGGAAAAGGCTAGGAGTATGTTGAGTGGTGTTGGTCTAAAATAAAGGTTTTGGGCTAAAGTTGTTGCCACTACTTGTTACCTAATTAATAGGTCTCCTACATCAGCTCTTGTTGATAAAACACCTATAGAGGCATGGTCAGGCCATAAGCCTTCATTAAGACATCTTAGAGTTTTTGGTTGTGAGGCATATGTACATGTGTTAAAGGAGAAGTGAACAAAGTTGGAGAACAAGGTTGTGAAATGTATCTTCATTGGATATAATTATGGTGTGAAAAGATACAAGCTTTGGGATATTATTGCACAGAAGGTAATACATAGTAGAAGTGTTATTTTTAGAGAAACTAAGCTTTCTTTTGTTACATTGTAGATAGAACAAAGTAAACAGGAATATGTGATTCAATTTCCTTCTACACCTGAGAAAGTTGAATCGAGGCCCATGGATAGACAAGAAGTTGAGGAGAGCTCATCTAGCTCTGAATCTTCATAAGAGGAGGAAGAACCTCCATCTTAGCTTTTTTGTAGGTCTACAAGGCATAGACAACCACCTGAAAGGTATTCACCTAATGATTGGAGATGTATTTTTTCTTTGAATACTAACATGGATGAACCTAGATCAGTAGAAGAGGCATTAGGTATGAATGATGCAGAATCTTGAAAGATTGCTATGGATGAAGAAATGACAACTTTGAAAAGGAATGATACATGATATCTTGTACCATTACTTGAAGGAAGAAAACATGTTGGTTGCAAATGAGTGTTTAAGAAAAAGATTGGTTCAGATGGAGGTATTGAGAATTACAAGGCAAGGTTGGTTGTAAAAGGTTACTCTCAAGTTGAGGGTGTTGATTATGGTAAGATATTTTCTCTTGTTGCAAAAATGACATCCATTAGATTTTTTCTTTCTATTATTGCTACTTATGATTTAGAGGTTGAGAAAATAGATGTGAAAATTGCTTTCCTTTATGGTGACTTGGAGGAGGATATTTTTATGACATAAACAAAGCACTACATGGTGAAAGGAAAAAGTAAATTGGTTTATAAATTGAAGAAATTTGTGTATGGCCTAAAATAGAGTCCTAGGATGTGGTACCAAAAATTTGATACATATGTGTTGATTTTGGGATTTGAGCGTTCTAAATCAGATCATTGTGTTTATTATAAAACAGATGGTGATTGTTTCCTATTTATTGCATTATATGTTGATGACATGTTATTTATTGGTAAATGGAAAGGTATGATTTTAGAACTAAAATCTCAACTTGCTACTAAATTTGAAATGAAAGATCTTGGTGCATCTAAACACATTCTTGGGATGGAAATTAAAAGAGATAGAGTGAACAGAAAGTTATGGCTTGGCCAAAGTAAGTATGTCAATTCAGTTTTACAAAGATTTGATATGTAGGATTATAGACCATTGTATGTTCCTGTTTCAGTTGGAACAAAATTATATATTTTAGATTTTCCAACATCCTCATTAGATATAGAAGACATGAGAAAAGTTCCTTGCTAGAGTGCAATTGGAAGTTTGATGTATGCTATGGTTTGTACTAGACTAGACACTGCCCGAGTAGTGGGAGTTCTTTCCAGATATATGTCTAATCCTGGTAGAGTTCATTGGGATGCAATTAAAAGAGTCTTTAAATATTTGCATGGTACCTTAAATTATTCCTTTTGTTATCATAGTAATATGACTAAAGATGAGATTTCCCTTGATATTCATGGTTAGGTGAATTCAGACTGGGAAAGTGATGTTGATAGCAGAAGATCCACTAGTGCTTATGTGTTTACTTCATTTAGTGGTGCAATTAGTTGGATGAGTAAGCAACATGTTGTGGTTTCTTTTTCCCCTACTAAAGAAGAGTATATGGCAGCTACTCATGCTTGTAAAGAAGTCATTTGGCTTAAGATACTATGTTTAGATATTAAAATAAAACAAGGTGTAGTGACAATTCATTGCAACAATCAAAGTGTGATATGTCTAGCTAAGAACCTGACATTTCATGTTAGAACCAAGCATATTGATGTACAGTATTATTTTGTTAGAGATACAGCCAAAGATGGCAGGGTGAAGTTGCTTAAAGTAGATACTTTGATGAATGTTGTTGATTATTTAACTAAGCTTGTGTGCACAAAGAAGTTCAAATGGTGTTCAAAAACTATGGTCCTTTCAAGCCCTAGCAATTAAAGATGATGTTTATACACCCTCTCATTGTGTTTGCAAGGTATTCAAAAACCGGTAGATTTGTTGAGATAATGTGTCTCAACCTTGCAATTACATAAAGTATTGTTGATACATAAGGTACTATTGATATGTTAGTGGTGGGGAGGCATGGAGGGGATTTCCCCCCGCGAGGGGTCCGAGGGGAGTGCACCCCTGAAAGGAAAAGTTTTATTTATATTTTATTATTGTAAATCTAGATCATTCATCATTAGGTCTTAGATATGACGGTTGATATTTTATTACCTTGACTTTCCCTAGAAGGAAACCCTATGTAATACGACTATGTATTGTGATGTATTCTCATAGTGATAGTGGTTGCGTTGCCTCTAGATCTCTGGTTGGTGATACTCTTGTGAGAAGCTTTCTCTATGTAAGTATATTGTAATCTTTGTGACTTCTGAATAATATATTGGGTGGCTTTTGGAGTATGGGGTTTTTCTCCTGAAAAGGTTTTCCCCACGTAAATCACTATGTTGTGGTATGCATGATATTTATGGTTATTTATGTTTAAGTTTCTATAATTGTTAAAGATCTATAAAAATTTTACATTATAAGTTGTTTCGCTACCTTAGCTTCCTTACAGTAGCATGCAAAATTTAAATCTTGCATGTGGTGTTAGGATATGACCTACTTAAGGTTCTTGTGGTGGCACACAACATCAAGTTCTTTTGGAAACAATAATTTTATGTTTGGATCATTGTGTTACACACATTTCATGTAATTTGAATTTAGGTCCACCCTATGTCATCCTGGCTCTTTGCAGATCCCTGTTCAACATGGAAGAGTGTTAATGTAATATCATGTATATATTTCAAATGTTGAAATGCATTGTAAGTGAGTTGTGTCAGTTGTATTGAATGTGATTGAGTGAGGTGATTTTGAGTACAAAATCATGAAGAAAAGAGAGAGCACTAGTATAAGATCATTCTCAGTGAGGAAGAGTGTTAACATTGACTCTGACACATATCAAAGTTATATTTCAAATTCATAAGCATTATCATTGTATTTCGATAGGATTGGTGTTCTACCTATTGTATTGTTTCATCAAGGGATTGTTGTCTTCAAAAGGTTGGTTCCTACTAGCACATTAGGGGATTGTTGTCTCTAATAGGTTGGTGCCTACTTCAGTGTGTAAAACTCACTTATACATTTGATGCAGGGGCATCTTGTGATGCATTTTGTGTCATGTTGCAAATTTTTTATTTTTGGGTTGATTGGGTTTTTTTTGTGTCAATAAGGTCAATTTGGACCATTCTAGGCCATTTGGGATCCTTTTGAGTCATTTTGGTGATTAGGAGCAAAAAGTTGTAAATGTTGCAAAAAAGTTGCAAAATTTGTCATGTCAAAGTTGTCAAAAAGTTGCATTTTGGTTTAGGAAGTTAAGAAACTATCTTTGGGCATTGGAATGAATGTAATGGGATAAGTATAAGATGCTCTCAGGAGAACCAAGGTAGGAAATTTTTTTGGAATGAAAATACTTCAATTTTGCATGTTTTCCTTTGCATTTTCTATGTGTAATAGACTGTATTCTCCATTGTATGGCCATGTACAGTTTAGTATGGACCTGCAAGTGATTGGGAAAGTTGGAGAATGTTTTTATCTCTCAAATTATTTTTATTTGCTCAATTTTTATTACATTTTGTAAAAGTTATAGCAAAAAAATGCAAAAGGAAGTGAATTTTCTACATTTTCAATTAGAATAGTAAATTTTACGGACTTGTACAACATGGTAGGGCCAGGGCAGTAATTGGAGGAGTTAGGGCTCTATTCTATGGTTCATATGCTTTTGGTTTGCTCTCATTTGGAGTTAATTTGAGAAAGTTATGATCAAAATGGTGTTGACAGTCTATTTTCAAACCTAGGGTTTCCAACAAGTGTAATAAATTCATAACTTTTTATTTTAACCATGGGAAAATTATGAAACTTGGTGAAAATCTTCTTAAGGCCATTATCTAGATACCCATTAAAGGAAAATGCACCTAACAATTGTATGCGAAAGTTATGCTAACCTATGTGTGCTCACTTTCATAAAAACAGTCATAAAACCTTAGTTGTTTGAGGGCTTAATGAAATCTATGCATTATTGAATCATGAATGGATGGTCAAACAATGAAATGTTTGGTGAGGGGGTTGTACAATTCAAGAACACAAGCCCTTCTTGTTTTTGCTTGTTAGATTGCAGTGCCCCTCTGTTGCGACCCTTCCAGGTTTTGTGTTAGTATTAAGGTGTCCTTGTGGTTTAGCATGTTAATGTACTGTGAGGTGAAATTAATATTTTGAAAAGGATGGTATAATAAGTTAATTAAATTATAATTGCTAAAGGAATAATTTAAATAAAATTAGAACATAATAAATTAATAAGTCAATTTTGTGTGTACGGTTAATATTGAATAATTAATTCAATTTGTTTTAGAAAAGTATTTGATCAATTATCTCATGGGGATAATTATTAAATATGAGAAAATAATGTGATTCCAAATAAATCATGAAGACAAGATTTCAAAAAGATGGAGATAAGATAATTGTTTCAATAAAGTAATTTAAAATGGAAAGTAATTTAAGTTTGAACTGGACAAAAGGGATAAGATTTTGCTAACTGAAGAAAAGAGGCAAGAAAAGATAATCCTTCTAATTAAGTGATTTAAAATAAATAAAGAAACAAGATTTCAATCTCAAGAGGGGAAAAGCGTGAAAAGTTGAAAAGAAAATAGTAAAAAGACAAGAAAAGATAAAAACAAAAGGTGTGCATATGCACGACTGGAAACTGGGTTTGAAAGGTGAAACTTGCCAAATTTTATGGATCTTGTTTTTTTTCGAAAACTTATCTGGTTGAAAGCTGGATGTTTGATAGGGAGATTTTTTTTTCTTTTTGGGAGGAAGACTTTCTGATTATTCTTGGCTGGGAAGAAAGAAAATCTTTTGGGGGGACTGTGTTCTTTTGGTAGGGGTCGTAGATATTGGTTTCAAATGGAATCAAATCGGGGGGTGATCAAGTTCGAAGAAATACATCGCAGCTGTGAAACGAAGGTCTTCAAATCACCCTCTCTGCTCTAAACGTAGAAATTGAGGTAGAAAAACTTGTCTTTATTTTGGTTGCAGTTGACTTTCGATTTTTATATCATCAAGTTCTTCTTTGTTGTGTGATTTCAGAATTGTTTTATGGGTTTTGGGGTATATCAATTGTATAAAAGGAAACACCATCCTCTCATGTCTCTATCGATTTTATTGGCCTTCTCTACCTTTGAAAATCCGTTTCTTCTTGCTATGACGGCTACATTGTTTTCGGATAGAAGAAAAATATTGTCAACGTCCTTGCCTTGTCCCGTTGCATTTTTTTCTTTAGCTCGCTGCCTTCTCCCGTGAATTCACTATTAGGGACATGTATTTATTTGGGAAAATTATGAGTCATTGTCTCAAAATATCGTAAGTGTATTACAATGTCTCTTCTTGTATTTACTTTTGCAGAATGATTGATTATATATACGTGTATGTGTGCGTGTTTACATGTATCTATTATATTTTGTCTTGAATTATGTCCATAACAACCATATAGGATACCGTTGATAAAGTTTGCAAACTGGTTCAACTTCATTATGGAAAGGATAAAAGACAAGGTTAAGAAGATAGGTTTGTTTATATAGGTCATATTAATATACATAAAGGCAAGGGTAGAATATTACAGGTAATAAGTGATCGAAATTTGCTGACTGTGTAGGTAATGCTGATAGGATGATCAGAGGGGTTTAGTTAAATGGCTATATTTGATATCATTTGATGATGATTTGATTGTATTTTTATATATGGAAGATTATACCTTAAACTAATCAATATCATAATCAAAGACTAAGCATTGTGAGATATGGTGAGTTCTACTAGTTTTCTGTGATAGTTTTTTATAACTTAAATGGTAGTAAGGGTGTTGCATTTAAAGAAATAATTGGGCGCTTGAAATATGTAGAATCATTTAGAATACTCATATTTAATTAATGATAGTTGTTTTCTTGCAAGTTATTATAATGGTTGCTTTTGTTGTAAGTTTTGTAAAATTTAAATTAAGAGAGTTCTCTAAGATAAATTTACATATTTTTCAGTTAATTAAAAGCTTCTCAAGTGATCAAATGGTTAAAATGTGTTGGAATTACTACTATGCCTTAGAGTTTATGTATTGAGTGAATTCGTATGTCTAGGGGGTCGATTTGATGTTTTTCATTTAGTAGTGTCTACTCTGTTGGGTTGCTCAGTTTTGGAAGTGATCTTATTCCTCAGGTTCAAGTTGGATGGATAGATCATTCTTCCTTATTGTCTCGTCTTTTGTTTAAGTCATTTTGGTTGTGGAGATTTTCAAATGTTAAGTTTTCATGTTAGAACTGTATTGCTTCTTTACTCTTGTTTGTGGAGAGACGATCTTTTTGGACTTCCAGAGGCCTTGAGAAAAGTTGTGTTGTGAGAATTTCATTGATTTGAACTTCGCCAAAATTTTGATAGTAATTGTGATCTTGAATTCAAGCTTGGGTTGTACCATTTTTATGGATATTGTTTCATATGATTTTGGCGAGATGGTTTTGCCTCACGAATGTTACATTTGTTGGTTTTGTGTTCTTGATGGTACAATCCCTTGGATTTTGGTTTATGCTTTGGGTCTCTAGGGAGAGTGGCTCTTCGTGGGGGTCGGCGCCTAAAATAGGAGAAAGGGCACAGGATAACCCACGTAAGAGATTGATTAACAAGTGAAAACCTAATAATAGAATTTAAGAGATGGGTAGCAATAACATAATAAGATAATCTTGGATACCTCGTCTGTCCATTAGGGCTATCATAGTCTAATGGTAGACTAAGAAGACCATGGTTAGCAAAGTCGTTACCTCGTCCTCATGAGAGGAGTTAAAGGCTCCGCATGAGTCAACCCATGGGGTCGGCGTCTCAAGTAGGAGGAAGGGCCAGAATAACCATAAATAAGGGTCGGCGCCTCAAGCAGACTGGTACAACCGGTGCTTGGAGGAAGGGCACAAGATAACCCATGTAGGACTATGCGATGACACTCTCCACTAGTTGCCCTTATGCTTTGCTTTCTTGGTTGCCTCTAGAAGTGTGTTAGGATTGTTGTCTTGGATTTACTTTGCAGGTGATTATGATTGTTGCTTTTGATATATCTAGGATGTGTTTTTATGGTCTTGTGTTTACTATGATTGGATCTTGGTTGTTGTCGTTTTGGATCTATGGAATCTTTTGTTGTTGCTTTTGGAGTTATTTTTATGATGATAGTGTTTATTGGATTGGTCTGATGGCATTCTTGGTCGCAGTCACTTTCTTGTTAGCTCCTTAGCACGTGGGGTGGGTCTTCAAACCCACGTGGTTGGGTGGAATGTGCTAAGCACCCCATTGGGTCCCCAGTCGAGGATCGAAATGTGCTGATTGGTGTCACTTGCGGCGACTCCAAAGTTGTATCCGTCTTGGAGCCAGTTATGAAATTTTGTATTTTGTTGCTCAAATGTATCATGGTTACTCTTGAACATTGTAATGAAATGTAATGATAAACCTTGTGCGGATTTTGATCCATGGTAGTTGTTATTCGATACGTTGTATCTGTGGAAATATGTCCCTTGAGTTTATATGATGATATACAGTTTATCACTATGAGTTTTGAGGTAATTTTTTTTATATATATATATAATGTCGTATTTACGTACATGGATGGTTTCTTATTAATGTTTTGTCATGTATGTGTTACATTTGTAAATGTTTACTTTGTTATGGATTATATCTTTGGCTTTCATTCTTTATCGTCATTGTATAGATTAATGTTTCGTAATGACTCCTCGTATACCCCAAGGGATGTAAGTGTTAATGAATTTGTTTAATTGAGTTTCATGACTTAATGTGTATTTCGTGTATGTTATGTTTACTTAAAAACAAAAATTGTGCGATAATTATTGTTTTGATTGTCCTTTGGGGTTCACACGACGGCGCGTTACATAGATGCTCATACATGGTTACAAAAATCAATATGCCTAAGATGAACTATAATGCCTTAATCATTGTTTTTGATGAATCATTGTATGGAATGTGTCAAAGGTGTCAAGTGAGTTTAGTTTGAGTCCTTCCTCTACATCAACATTTTTGCATTGTGAGGTTGGATTTGGACAATAGATCCAAGCAACTATTCTCACTGTGGTTTTCCCAAATGGGTTTCCACATACATTTGGTGTTCACTTGTGTGTGCTTTATGTTATGTTTTTTTTTATGCTTTAATTGCTTATGTGGGGTTTTTTGCATGAAGAATCATATAATTGTAGCAAAAGTTAAAGAATTCAAGAATTGTTTAGATCTACTTATTCACCCCCCCCCTCTCAGTAGATTGTGTACCCTTCAGGTCTCCCTATTGGTTCTAGATTCACCCATTTAGGCATTCTTGTTC
The DNA here is from genome assembly GCA_007258455.2 of Sequoia sempervirens. Classification (NCBI taxonomy): domain Eukaryota; kingdom Viridiplantae; phylum Streptophyta; class Pinopsida; order Cupressales; family Cupressaceae; genus Sequoia; species Sequoia sempervirens. Next base: position 153,263,287 of record VDFB02086081.1, on the reverse strand, counting down.
ATTGATGCACTTTCTATGGGAATCAAGAATTTCTCAAACATCTCTTCTAATTTTATCCCAAAGCTCAAGATGTTTCGTTCTAGATTCACGACTTCTTCAAGCTATTCAAACAAAAGTGTTTTCCCTAGCAAACAGTGTTATTAGGGGATTGGCTTACATCCCCCATAAATTCATTTAGATTTGGTATGCTTTCAAAGTGGAAATTCTCTTTAGCATATGGAAAGATAAGCGTTTGCTACCTTTTCAACATGTTTTGTTGATTGACAATTTTTAATTTTTCTAAAACTCTAATGTGTTACTACAAATTCAAATGCAAGCTAACAAAGTTGCACTTGAGGTGGCCTACTTATAGGTTTTACTAATCATTAAGGTAATTCCCATTGTATTGTGGCTAGGATTCCCTCAAATCCCTCCTATTGAAGTTAGTTTCCTTGTAGACATTGATGTGGTCATAGTTAGCCTATTGTGGCCACCAGGAGACTCATTCGCATGCCTCTCCTCATGTGAGAAGGGAGCACACTTAGTAAAGTTGGTCACATCCTATAAACATGCACTCTGGCACCTACCAATGGAGGTTCTTTAAACTAGCTAGAATCCAACAAACTTCCTCAAATGACTCTTGTCATCTCTCCTCCTCGAGTGATTGATGAAGAAAAAAATGATAATAATGATGGATGAGACCTTCTTATGGTTACCCTAAACCTTGTTGATGTATGGGGTAAACTTGCAGATTGAGACCCACCTCCTCCCCCTTTGCTAATGTTGTTGTTTAACGACTTATTTTTACACCGAGAAACCATTCTCACTTACAACGTGAACTTTGATAGTCCATGTACATAAAATAAAAAAGCAACCAAATATTTTAGAATATAAGAAAAGAGACTTGATTTTTATTATAATATAAAATAAATAGAAATTTTCATTTTCTTTTTTGAAAATTCTAAAAATTATTTTAAATTTTAAAAGCAAAGATGAAATTTATATAATAGAATAAAAATCTTAAAAGAAGATTTTATTTAAGATAAGTATAATTGAATATTTTTAATTAATTAAAATATTTTAGAATAAGATTTGATTTTTAAGGTTACAATTAGGGTTTATCTATTTTTATTACACCAAGAGGCGTCTACAATGACATTCATCAAAAAGCAAAATTCAATGTAAGCAAAAACTCTTTAGCTTGAATTTGGCGTTCAAATGACATGCAGTTGACCTATAACTACATTCATTGTATGTAAACTTTTGAAGCAGATTTAGTTTGAAATCAATTTGATATATTTGTTTTAATATATGGTCATCTTATTTTAATATATTATATTCTTATTATTTTGATATTGTCTCCCCTTTACCAAGTTATAATAATATTAATAATAATATTATAAATTTTATGAATATTGCATAAATAGTTAAATTATTTTTTCTTACATAAAATAAATTACTTTTGTGTTAAATTAGAAATTGCTAATATTATGAATGAGTTAATTTTCATAATTTTTTCTTAGATTAAATAAATTAGTTTTGTGTTAAATTAGAAATTGCTAATATTATAAATGAGTTTATCTTCATGTTATCTTGATTTTTTCTTAAATAAAATAAATTAATTTTGTGTTAAATTATAAATTGTTAATATAATAAATGAGTTTATCTTCATGTTATCTTGATTTTTTCTTAGATAAAAGAAATTACTTTTATGTTAAAATAGAAATTGCTAATATTATAAATGAGTTTATCTTCATGTTATCTTGACGTATTATTTATTTATATATATATATATATATATATATATATATATATATATATATTTAATATATGTATGCTAGTATTTCAACAATTGAATTTTTAAATTCTACTATTCAAATTATTTGAGTTTTTATTGATAATGTTAATTTTTTTTAATTTTCTATTATAATAATAAATAAAAATATGTACAAACAACATTTTTACATAAATTTTTTTAAGATAAATATACTAATTACATGTTTTATGATTGAAATGTTGATCTTATATAGATTCATTTTGTATCCACTCATTTTTTTTTTTAAGTGTAATATCTTTTTTCTAAGGATAAATCAGGCACGTATTCTCAAGACAATTAAATAAAAAAACTAGATAAAATCTCATTTCTATCTCTTCAGAAAATATTAAAAATCTCCCAAATGAAAAGTCAAACGTTTCTAACTTCTTTACCTTCGTAATTAATGCTTTGTTTACTGTATGGTCCCATGGGGTGGCTTGGGCTTCTATTTTCATGGATCAAGCGGTCCCATCGAGCAAACAAAATTATGCTACAGGATTAATTGGAATCTCCTTCTGAAAAATAGCAGCCCCTACCTTTTAGGACTGCAAATTTCAGCGGGTGAAATTGAGGTGGGGCTAGAAATTGCCCCTACAGCTTAGAAATTTTTTAGGAATTTTTTCTGCCACTTGTCTATCACTTTGAATTTTAAATTCCTAAAAAAAACTAAAAAATGAGAGAATTTTTATTTGTTTATTAATTTTTATCAAATTACTCCACTTCGTCCCTTGATTTTTGGAGCTCAAACTTTTAAGCTGAATTGCAAAATTGAATTCATGGGACCACTATCTTTAAAATATTCCTAAAAAATCTTAGCAGCACTGCTGAAATTTTTTAGGAAGCCCCCCTCCATGGGACCGTACCCTTATCCGATAATTAAACAATACTTCATTTATCGCGTCACGCAACGGTAAAAATAACGTATCCTCAACGGGGACTGAAAAGGAAGAGAAAAAGCCGGTCAAACCAGTCGTTTGGCTACCACAATCTCCTCCGCATACAACCAAATAAGCCCGGCCAGACAAATTGTGAATCATGAAAATCAAGAAATCTTTGTGGCTGCGTTGGATCATCACCTCCAAGAAAGAAAAAACATACCATGCAATGAAAGCAACGAAAAAAATGAATACATTAGCAGCAATATGTTGGTTCCACTAATTCAGAAGGCTCTAGAAGGTTGTAAGAGATCTCAAACCAAGAAAGGGATTTCAAATACTTTTCCTGCTAACCCATGGTATGATGAGGAGTGCAAAGCAGCAAGAAGATTGGTCAAAAAGAATATGTCAAACAAAGAAAGTAAAGTAATCTACGAGAAGTTGGTAAAATCTAAAAAAGAAACTTATGTGAATTTAAGAAGGAAAGAGTTAATTGCTTTGGGTAAACACAATCCCAAAAGTTTTTGGAGAGAGTTGCAACAAAAGAAGAGTCAGACAGAAAATAGTATCACTGGGAAGCAGTGGTTAGAGTATGCGAAGCTCTTGTATGAACGACCAGTGGAGAAAATCAAGCCCCCTTTAATGCATGCCTCAAGTGAACTCTTCTCGATTGAGGATATCAAGAAAGGCATAAAAAACCTAGCAAGTGGTAAGGCTCAAGATATTGACGGGCTGCAGGCTGAATTCTTAAAATGGGGTTGTGTGCTCCTCACACCTCACATCAAATACCTCTTTAATAGCATCACTCAAAATGGCATTCCGGCTGAATGGGCTACCAGTGTGGTCATCCCCTTACATAAAAGTGGGGATATCAATAATCCCTCTAACTATCGAACTATAATGGTCAATCCTCTTCTTGGTAAACTTTATGGGAGCATGTTAGAGCGCAGAATCAGTAATTGGGCCGAAAAGGAAGGTAAAAGGGCAAAGGGGCAGGCTGGTTTCAGACCAAGGCATTCTACCATAGATCACTGCATCACGCTTAGGCACTTAATTGAGAAAGTTTGGGACACTCAAGGGGCTGAAGCTTTTTGTTGTTTCGTTGATTTCAAAAAGGCCTTTGACACGGTACCTAGGGACAAATTGTGGAACAGAATGAAGGAACTTGGTATTCCTGATGAACTTAGAGCAGCAGTCCATAAACTTTATGAGAAAGTTAGCGCTAAAATTAGAACAAAAGATGGTATGTCTGAATGCTTTGGTAGCGACATCGGGGTCAAACAGGGTTGTCCACTATCTCCCACTCTGTTTGGATTATATATTGATAAGCTTGAAGAATGGTTAAACAAAACTGATGGGGAGGGTATTCAACTAGCTAGTTATGTGGTGAAGTTACTTTTATATGCGGACGATCTTATCTTAATTGCAAAATCTGCTCCGGGTTTGAGAGGTCATTTAAAGGCTCTCGAGCTCTTTTGCCAAGAGGTCGGTATGCAAGTTAACACCAGCAAAACCAAAATCATGATTTTTTCTTTGAAAAGGAAGAAGCAGCAGTTTAATTTCATCTTTGAGGGCAGCCCTTTGGAGGTGGTGGAAGAATACAAATATCTAGGGATTGATTTCCATAATAGGCTCAGCTGGGAGACTTGCAGGGCAAAAAGGATTCAGGGTGGCTGGAAGGCGTCTTATCTACTACAAAACAGATGTAGGAAAGCAGAGTTATGGGATTGGAAATCCAAGAAAACCCTTTTTGGTTTGTTGGTGGCACCGGTTGTCCTCTATGGTTGTGAGGTTTGGGGGGGTAGCATGTCAAACCACAAGTGGAGGCAAGTTGAAAGAATTCAAAAACATTTGATCACTACTAACATCAAAGTCAAATCTTCGGTTCCGTATGAGATTCTCTTGGCTGAAACTGGTATGTTCCCGTTGGAGGCATCTGCTGTCATCCGGTTAATAAGTTATTTAAAAAAAGTTGAGAACATGGATTTGCACCGCTGGCCCAAAATGGTTGTTGGGGAGGAGCTAAACCGTAGAAAGAAGACTTGGATGAAGCAAAATAGCAAGTGGTTGAACAAATGGAACATTAAACTACATGAGTGCCCCAACACTAATGCTGAGATAAAAAAGTTTGTGCTAGAAAAGTTTAGGTCTACTATGTGGACTAAGCAGGTTGGCCGTAAAAAGTCACATTATATCCAGGTGTTCAACCCCATGTGGGAGCATGATGAGAAAGACTATTTAAGGGTTACAATTAAAGGCAAGGCTAGGCTTTTGGTCGCTCAAATAAGAACCGGGTCACACCATCTTAGATGCGAGACAGGTAGGTGGGCTGTTCCCAAGGAGGCTTGGGAGCAACGAACCTGTATTTTTTGCAACAAAGGGACTGTCGAGACTGAATGGCACTTCATGATTGAGTGTGCTGCTTATGATGATATCCGTATCCAATATGAAGACATTTTGAAGGTGGACAATCTAAATGAGCTTTTTAGGGAAACTAAGCTCCTCAAAACTGCTAGCTTTCTGATCAAGATCTATAATAGAAGGGCTGATATGGAAAAGAAATTGAAAATGGTTAAAGTTTCGGTGCTTGGTCCCATAGACTGATGGACTCGTGGACGTCATTAAAATCCATTCATTCATTCATTCATTCATTCATGCAATAATGATGAAGCACTCGTTTTCGCTGCCGCTTCCGATTGTCGGTTACCAAATCCGGCAAATCGTTTCCAAAACGGCCGTTTGGGATCTCTGATTGCCACTACGAAGCTGCGCCCCTCTTTCTTGGCTTACCCTTGCTTGACCCTTTTTAAACACCCGCTCCTCAGAGGATTGTCATTCTTTCATCTTACATCTTTCTAAAATATCTGAGGCGGAGAAAGATGGTGAGGTTCAGTAACAATCTGATCGGCATTCTGAACATACTGACGCTTCTGCTCTCCGTACCCATCATCGGCGGCGGAATATGGCTGTCTAACAGAGCCAGTACGGACTGCGAGAAGTTTCTTGAAAAGCCGGTCATTGCCATTGGCGTCTTCCTCTTGCTCGTCTCCATTGCCGGCTTGGTGGGTGCCTGCTGCAAGAACTCTCTGCTTCTCTGGATCTACCTGGCCGTCATGTTTATTCTCATTCTTCTCCTCTTCTGTTTCACTGTCTTCGCCTTTGTTGTCACCAACAAGGGCGCCGGCCAGGTGGTAGGAAACAAAGGGTATAAGGAATACAAGCTAGGGGACTATTCACACTGGCTACAGAACCGAGTCAACAAGGCTTCGAATTGGAAGAAGATCAGGAGCTGCATTCACGATGCCAAGATTTGTCAGAACCTCGGAAAGGACGACGCCGGCATTGTAGCAGACCAGTTTTACAATAAACATCTTACCCCACTTCAGGTATAACGAGATTATTCTTTTTTGATTTTTTAGGGTTTGTACAAATGTTGCGTAAAGTTGTAGATTTTTTCAGTAGGTGAATTCTTTTGTAGAAAAACTCGTTTCGTCATGCCTCTTCGCTACAGATTTTTAGGAGCCTTATCACTCGTAACATTATAAAGTCAATTTAATTAAAATTATGACCAGAAGTGGATTTAACCCGTTCTGCATCTTTATGATCCTTATTGCCGAACTATCGTAAAGTTGTTTTGAATAAAATTAATAACCTAAGTGGATTGCCATTTGGCAGAACCCACTGCAATTTTTATTCTCCCAGCTTCTAGTAACCAGATTGTGCTTAACTGGTAGGGCTGAATTGTGCCTGAATTGTGCCTGGTAGGGCTGAATTGTGCCTGAACTCGTCAGATGTTTGTATGAGTTATGGCTCCTTTTTCTTGTCTCGGTCTTTGTAATTTCACCTCTTTAATGTTCTAGCGACACATTGTGAGCCGATCATCTCTATTAACTTAAGGTTACCTATGCACATATTGAAATCATATTCCCATGCACATATTGTATTTATATTCCCACCACACCCTCTCTACTAGATCCATTAGCCCAACTAATGACAGCATAATTATGGGTGTTACCTAGCAGTTCCATTGCAGAGGGTTGGCACAATTTTCTGAGTATATGTCATGCGGAGATTATTAATTATTGGTGCCTATTGCACTAGTAAGGCCACACGAAACAACTTTTTGATTGTAGATAAGCAGTTGCATCAGAAATGAGATATCTGACATCCAATATTTTCAAAGAATTCAATCTTAATAATCTATTAGTGAGTGACCAGAAAGCTCTCTATAACCTACAACTAAAACACTTGGCACCCATCACTAACAAATTCATTGTAGCTGGCAAGATCAGTTATAATGTGGGCATCCGTCTAACCATACAAGTTAGAATACAGGTATAATACTTTCTCCCTCTATATTTTATTTTATGTTTGGAAAATTCTGGTCTCTTTCTTTAATGCATGCCTAGGTGAGGACTATTTTAAAATTTTCCCTTTTTTTGGGTGAAAGGGGTGCCTTGAAACCTCGGTAGCTGGAAATTTCAGAATTTAGTCCTTCAAAATAGAACTTGTTTTTTTGAATGATTTGTAACCTCACTTTATAGGGGACTGGATTTCTAATTCCCAAAGGGGTGCCTTGAAACCTCGGTAGCTGGAAATTTCAGAATTTAGTTCTTCAGAATAGAATAACTTGTTTTTTTGAATGATTTGTAACCTCACTTTATAGGGGACTGGATTTCTAATTCCCATACAAAGTTTGTAGATAGACTTTTTCTAAAAGATAGTGATCATATAGTGATTTCTTATTGAGAGATATCCACATATATTTTGAATGCTCAAGCTAGATATTCAGCTTTTATGAACCATTTCCATGCAAGTTTCTTTAAAAAATGGTGGTAAATTGCTTCAAAAATTTCAAGCTTCCTGCATTCATCTGTTAAGTCTTGACATACTCTGTGTGTAAAATTAACTTATGGTTGTTATATTTAACTGATAAGCTATTTAATGGAGAGACATATCAACATTATTAGAGGTATGCCAACTTTATTAATCTCTCCATGACTGCGATTGCACTTTAAGAGAAAACTGGGATAATTCATCTCCACGAGATCACTGCCTTATAAGGGCATTACCAGAATCTAGCGGCAGAGAATGTCACCAACAACTGCTATGCAGTATGTGTACCCTTTGCCGTCCTGAGGCAAGCTATTTGGATGTGCCATAACCTTGCTTTATTTACACCACGATCTTACCATTTGTTTGTCAAGAGTGGCGACCGGCTCTGTCAACCTTGAATGCTCTTCTTTTCAAATATTTGTGTAGAGGTAACACTCCGGACTGATTTGTCAAACCCACATTGAAGCCAAGTTTGACAGCAAAGATTACAACTAATGATTATTCCCAATCATAAAAGAATCACGCTATTCCTGTTGATAGTGAAAACCTAATAGTGTATGTACTTTTTGCAAATTGCTCTACCACCCATAATAGTTGCTCAATTGCACCGTATTGGACAACTTCACCATATTGATGTTAATATTGTGGTCCTGTTGCAAGGGGTGGACGAGAGTTACCTTTACAGATCTATGGTAAAGCTTCAAGATTTTTTATATTACTGTTAAAATATTGTAACAGAAAATTTGACATTTTTTTTGTGTGTGCAGTCTGGATGTTGCAAGCCCCCAACATCATGCAATTTCACATTTGTTAATGCAACTTACTGGTCTGGAAATCCCATTGGCACTACTGATCCCGACTGTGGCAGCTGGAACAACAACCAGACGAGCTATGTTATAGCTGTAATTCTTGCAAGGCTGGTTTGCTTGCCAACTTGAAGAATGACTGGCGCAAGATTGCAATTCTCAACATTATCATGCTCATCTTTTTGATTATTGTCTACACAATTGGGTGCTGTGCATTCAGAAACAACAGGAGTGACAATGGCCTCTTTGGCTACAAGGGTGGTGTTTAGGGTTTCGTTGTTTCAACTTTAGAAGGAAGAAAGATCTGGGGATTCTTCTTTTTCCCTCGATTGTTTGTGTTTCTTATTGGTTCTGTACAGCCTAGTGAATACTGATTAATTCTTTTTTTCACTAGTTCAGCCTTTTATAGGGAGGTTCAGTACTTATCTTTTGTATGAGACATAAATTGAATTATAAAAGTTTTTCCTTTCCCTGTAAATGATTATTGCTCCAGACATATATTGACTTATAAAAGTTTACCTTTCTTTGTAAATGATTATCACTCCAGCATTGAAATATGGCTTCACCTTACTTTCAGAGGAATCAATGCAGAAATTTTCTTAATTTTAATTCATTTTATATCACAGACTTGAAAAAGCAAGAGCTTAAAATCAACGTGTTTGAAGGAAAGTACGGTGTTGAAGATATTGTGGAATTGAGACTTCTCTGTTTTAGTCTTTTTGAAAATGAATTCTGGCCCTTTAAAGTACACTTCCTCTCAATACCACGTTGGCATTATTAGTTTTCGAGTATGTTTTATCATCTTAAAATTTTGTGGATAAATAAATGACTGGAATGATGTGAACCTAGGAATCATGTTGAATGACTATCTTAATAAGAAAGTATTGTTCCAATTCACTTAAGCTGACACAATCCATAGCAAAAAAATTAATTGCTTTTTGTAATTGCTTTAATTACATCATCTTATCCATAAATGTTCTTAACTTTTTCCCAATTCTTTACATATTTATTGTATGTGAATGATGAAAACACGGTGGCTTGTGTTTTTACATTCAAATTTTCAAAAATTTTGGAGCATGATGCTCTACAATCTGTCTTTCAAAAGAAAGAAACATGGATAATAATTGGAATGCTCTGAATCTAGGTGTCATGGTCAATGCTATCTTAATAAAAGTATTGGACCACTTCACTTAAGTCGACCCTATACATGGCAATGAGTTTGCTGCTTTTAGTGATATTTACCATTTTTCTTTAAACTTTTTTATTTTATCTTCTATTATATACTTTCTCAAAATTCTTTGCATATTTATTGTAAATGATGAAAACCCAGTGGCATTTGTTTTTACATTCAAAATTTTAAAAAATATAGATGCTCTACAATATATCTTTGAAAAGAAAGAACATTGATGTCTTAACTATCAACTAATTTTAATACACAAAATGCTTAACTAGATTGAACTAGGTTCAAGGATATCCCTTACGCCCAAATCTGTCATATACCCTCTTGTCATTCTTCAACGCACAACAACCAATAGAATAAACAACAACGAGAGCAATAAGCACCACAACATCGACAAGAGTAATGCTTTGCCAGTCATCCTTTACACTTGCGACCACACTTGCTCTGCAGGAGTTGCAGTCATAGCACAACTTGTTCTCATCATAGCTCCATATCTTACAGTCACTATCCTCGGAGCCATTCCTTCGTGTGTGTTGATTCCAGTCTGTGAAATTGTCATGGTGGAAGCCGCAGGCTGTTGGAGGTTTGCAGCAACCAGACTGCACAGTTCAAATTGAAAGTCATCAAATGCATATGACCACAATGAAATTTGCAGGGTTGCCTCGAATTTTGTAGAAGAGCTTCTAAATTGTTGGTACTTCCAAAATTTGTTATGGCCTTTCATGTCATCAAACATCCAAGTTAAAATTTGCAACAACGACAAGATAAAACTCTGGCACTGTTAAATTATTATAAAACATTAAATGAATAACCAGCTTCAAAATGAAGATTATGATTTGAATCCTGGGGTTTGTTTTACAGTGATCTTTGTAACATTTTCCAAACAGATTACGTTTTAGTCACTAAATTTTTTTACAAAGAAAATAATTTGATAACAAAACTAGAGACAATATATGATTTCTATAATAAAAGGAGGAACACTTAATCTATAACTAATTAAATTTAAATGAGATCTAACTAAAAGAGGGAAAATTTAAATGAGATCTGAGGCTGTTAAATATTTTAAAATTTTCTGTTATTACAGAATTACAAATTACATATCTGTTTTAAATGAAGCAATCAAATAAAGCAAGAAGGGTTCATTTTGTTTACAGTTAGATCTAAACAAAAAAAAATGTTTTATCAACTTGTGAAGCTCAATTTTGATGGAGATGTGAAAGGACATCTAGAATTCATAGGTGGTGGAGTAATTTTAGAGATACTGACGAATTAATATTTTTATTACACTTGAAACCGAATAAAGACAAGAAGATAACTCTCCAAATGTAAAGTTAAAAGGAAGAAGCCAGTGGAGGAAAGGCTAGCGAAGAGTCCTATGGCTTCTTGTGATTTTGGGATGGCTATCAGAAAAGTGAATGTAACCATTTGTGATTTCAGTGCCAATGGTTTAGGTCGTACAGTCATATTCAGAGCTCTTTGGAATGCTTTAGATTCCAGCTGTCATAATTCAGTGGTTTTCTTGATGTATCTTTGAATTTCTGTTGTCTCGTCCATGTCGAACAATTCTATGGGTGTTGTAAATGTGATATGCTTTGCCAGAAAGGTTTGGGGTTTGCAAAACCTCTACTTTACCCTTATAAAAAAAATATAGACAAAAAGTTGGAAGCCCTAGATGTTTTAGGGTAAGCAAACTGGATGGCGGAAACTTCAAGGAGAAGGGAAGGGAAGCATTAAAAAGGAGCCTTGCAATGATGAAAACAAACAAGATCATTCGAAAAATTAAGATAGAAAATTGAGAATTTGAAATCCACATGCCCAGGAAAGTTCAAATTTTGTATTTCTTCAACATCATTATTGCTAATATGAGAATGAAATTACAAGGATGGCTTCATCTTCCTTAAAGATTGAAAAGTTCAGGAGCAAAATGTGGAAATTGTCTGTTAAAACTAAATTAATAGACAATAATTTGTTCTCCTTCAAAGATTAAAAAGTTCAGAATCAAAATGTGGAAATGGTCTGGATAAAAAGTTGCCTTCACAGTTCGAAAAATGTTTGAAGCCAGAGGAAAGAGATCTTCCTCAAGAAAAAAAACTGATGCTTTAATTAAATTTTTGAAATGCATATCACATTTCTTTTCCAATTACTATTGGCAATCTCTACTTTTTTTTAAAGATCTAACGTTTTAAAAAGAACTAATTACAGTAAAACAATTCTATAAATAAACTAAAAATTGATTAATTATGTTTTTAGGTACCAGTGCTATCAATAAGATGTACTGACAACAAACTTTAAAAGATCAAAGAAAAAAAGGAAATATTAAAAAATTGAAAAACAAAATCATATTATATTCTGAATTTCAATTAATTAATAAATAAGATCAAAAATATAAATTAAAAATAGACAATACAAAAGATGAGATGAACATAACAAATATAACTAAAATAATAAAATTAGCTTAAAAAAAATTCATAACAAATTACAAATGATCCAAACCTCTCCCTCCAAACAAAATCAAAACAGAATATCATTAGGGGAGAGGGGCCAGTAGTGGTGCAGGCTAACTTTGGCAGAGAGCGTTAAAAGAAAAATATTAATTTTATCCAGGTGTGCTGTGCTAATTGTCAACCAAAAGAATTTTTTTTTTAATATAAATGCCCTCTAGAAAGCTTTGTGATGCAGCCTACTTCTTGAGTATCACATTTTTTAGAGGCTATAATATACCCCATTACCCAACACAAGTAGGGGAAAAGATCCAATAATTGAGCATGTTTCAATAGTTGTGATAGTAGTTGTTTATATTACGCCCAATATTTTTATCAATATTGGACCAATAGTTGTGACATGACTACCCATAATTAAATAAAATGTATTCCTTTGATCTAAAAAACAATCAATCATGTGATGCCACAACAGCGCTCAACAACTCATGATGTGAATGCACAAGTATTGGTCAACTACATCTTGACAAAAAGCATGCTGATGTGGCATCATATTTGATGATGTGGCCCTGAAACGAAAGATATAAGTAGGGAACTTGTCAAGTAAGCTGTTGTAAAAAAGTGGGAGTGATTTGAAATTTCCAATTAGAAGCATGAAGTCAGGGTGCTCAACTACTAGATCCACTCCCCTATGTAGATGTTTTCCTCTATTAATATAAGACAAGCACTATGCAGACAATAAACAAAAAATATAGCAACTCAAAGACAAACTTCATTTTTCTCACTTTTGATATAAATTTCTTTCTGTGAGATAATAAAACCTTTTTTCCAACCATTCATGCATTGAATTTTTTCCTACATTTAGAAATAAAGAAGAATTACAAAATAAAAATAATTGGGGCATCTATTCATCTATTGACTGGTATCAGATCACTTTTGTATTTCAAAGATAAGTGGTTAATGCCTTAGTGAATAGGATTGAAGGCAAAGTTTAAATTATTGGTAAGTTTGTTATTTGTAATACTTAAAATTTTAAATAACATACACAAACTGTTTACTTACAAATATGGTTGAATAAGTAATCAAACATCTTAAACTAATCTTCTGTTCTTATGCTGCTGCTTAAGTCTATTTTCTGTTTAAAATTAAGCAGTTATATGTCCGCATGTAAAATTTTATTTATGGGAATAGGATATTTTGGAATCTTTTCCCATTTTTGTGGACCAGCAACTGCTTAAAAATTGAAATTGAAAATAGGCTGTTGAAAAATGTGGGGGCTAAAAATAAGTAGCTGCTGCATATTAAACAAAATGACAGGTGGTTCCACAAATCTCTTTGCCTCCCTTTTTACATTTTGCCTCCAATTTTTCCCTCCAGATTTTATTTGCTCAAATTATTATTAGCACTGTTCATTTCATTATACAATTAAAAATAATAATTTTAAATTGACTGCTTAATAATAAGCAAAACAAAAATACAATCATGGGGACACCAGCTCCACAGTATGCTCCTTAAAATGTTGAGCAGGGGCTGCTAGCCAAAATAAGCCAAACAATGGCATGAGGACCTGCCCTTAGATTCAAAGTTCCTTCCACTCTATGTGAGCCAAAAACTTTTACCAATAAATTTAGAACCATTAACACAAAATATATTATTTAAATTTTTTTATAAAAATTTAGAAAAACCTTTTAAAATGCCATAAAACTCATGATGAACTAGGCATAAACACACAGACTAGAAGCTCAAACCACAAGATTATTTAACCCTACAGGTCCAGTATAGCCAAAATCCATTCCAGGAAGGTATACATTTTGTCATCAGAATCTTCATGCCAACTGAGGGTTTATATCTAACAATTAGAGATTGCAAATTGTGGTGGCAGTTCAAAAAGGCTCTCTAATGGTCAGGGTAAAGTTTGTGGGAAAAGTACAAGCTATGCTCTGAACTGAAGAAGTGCAGGTAACCACGCCAGGCTGGTTGTTGAGTGGCAAAACCCCCCAACATCAACATCATAGGTTTTAGTTCCTTAGTTCAAGTTTTAACAAGTCCAAATAATCACACGAGTCTTAAAATCAAGTCTTTAACTGGTCCATGAAAATTGAAAAAAAAAAAAGGTCATTGCGATCGCATTTAAACCCTAAGCCTCACAAACACAAAATCTAGAGCAATCTACAGAAGTTTGATTCTCTTCTTACAGCTAAAAATAAGTACATATTCATTGGCCTGGCTGCGTAGGTTGCAAACTTGAATACGCTTACCACAGCACACAACAGAGACGAAAAGAGAAAGTTTTTAGGCTTGCAATTACCTGAATTGCCGATATTCGCCCCTTTGAATCATCTGTAACGTTCTTGCATACTTTGGCATCTCGAATGCAACTGCTGATCTTGTTCCAATTTTTGCTCTTCTCCACTTGCTTCTGCAGCCACTTGGAGTAATCCCCCAGCCTGTATTCTTTATATCCGTTGTTCTCTACCGGGTGTCCGGCCCCTTTACTGGTGACCACAAAGGCCACAACAGTGAAACAGAGCAGCAGAACTATGAGGGAAAACATAACCAAGAGATAGAGGCAGAACAGCCATGTGACCCTGAAGCATGCTGCAATGAAGCCAACCAGAGAGACCAACATTAGAAAGATGCCTAAGCATAGGACCGGCCACTGTAAGAAGTATTCACAGTCGGACTTTGCTCGGACAGCCAGCCATATGCCTGCAGAGATTATGGGAATCGACAGCAAAAATGTAAGGAAATTGAGAGTTACAATAATGTTGCTCAGACGAACCATGGCTAATTTCTCAGTTAATTGAATTGAAGAAAATCCTGTAGAATTTGTTGTGGTTGTAAGGGCGCATATAATTATAGGTTCTGTAGAATGCGCTGGAGATGGCGATGGTGTGTGAAAGGTAGTGTTGAGCGTGTTTGACTTACTTTTCAAGTCTTCCTGCGAGGAAATTTCTTAACGCTGTTTCTGAATGACCACAATGATTCGTGGGGTTTCTGTTCATGTTTGAAACATTTACTTTCAGAGACAGACTTCAAAAAACAACTCATTTTACCCACTGTACCTTTTTCTGGGAACACTTTTTTCAAGCACATTTTAACCATCACCGAGAAAAATGAAAGTACTTCGCTTCATTAAGAGGACGACAACGGCAGTGGGTCCATTTCATGTTTGTCGTTGGAAAGGCAAGGTTGGTGTAGTCGCTGAACCTTTGAATGATGTATGTACTATAAAAGAGTTTTTCAAAGTTATGGGGGGTATACTTGGTGTGGGTTTATTCATTGAGGCACATGTTTAGAAGTAATATTTCTTAGATGCATGCCATATAATTGGCTAGTTTTG
The DNA here is from genome assembly GCA_007258455.2 of Sequoia sempervirens. Lineage (NCBI taxonomy): Eukaryota > Viridiplantae > Streptophyta > Pinopsida > Cupressales > Cupressaceae > Sequoia > Sequoia sempervirens. The sequence goes on along the minus strand of VDFB02086081.1, from coordinate 153,248,014 downwards.
TGTGGATATTTGAGTGATTAATGTTAAAGTTTGAAAATTGAATTTGAAGTGGATAAGGATATTTAGTTTGATAATCAAAGATGAATGATTTTGATGAAGATTTTGAGATATAGTGTTTCTATTTTAAAAATATTATTTTTCTATATATGTATTGTCTCAATTTTTATGTAAGATTGTTTGTTCGCATTTGGAGTAACAACACAATCCTTGTAGTAGTAACCTATATGGTCACAAGTTCAATTCTCTCTCTCTCTTTTGCATTTGGAGTAACAACACAGCCCTTGTAGTAGTAACCTATATGGTCACAAGTTCAATTCTCTCTCTCTATTTCGCATTTGGAGTAACAACACAGCCCTTGTAGTAGTAACCTATATGGTCACAAGTTCAATTCTCTCTCTCTCTCTCTCTCTCTCTCTCTCTCTCTCTCTATGGAACGCTTTCATGTCTATAGATCTAATATTGTTAGTTTTGTGTTCTTAATTCTCAATTCACCAACTTTTTATCTATATGAACTATTGTCTAAACTAGTGGTACTTATATCTTTAGAAGGCTACTACATCATTAGGAGATAAGTTCTCCTAGGTAAAGGCACATGTTTAGAAGTAATATTTCTTAGATGCATGCCATATAATTGGCTAGTTTTGTGTGGATATTTGAGTGATTAATGTTAAAGTTTGAAAATTGAATTTGAAGTGGATAAGGATATTTAGTTTGATAATCAAAGATGAATGATTTTGATGAAGATTTTGAGATATAGTGTTTCTATTTTAAAAATATTATTTTTCTATTTGTATTGTCTCAATTTTTATGTAAGATTGTTTGTTCGCATTTGGAGTAACAACACAACCCTTTTAATAGTAACCTATATGGTCACAAGTTCAATTCTCTCTCTCTCTTTTGCATTTGGAGTAACAACACAGCCCTTGTAGTAGTAACCTATATGGTCACAAGTTCAACTCTCTCTCTCTCTCTCTCTCTCTCTCTCTCTCTCTCTCTCTCTCTCTCTCTCTCTCCATGTCTATGGAACACTTTCATGTCTATAGATCTAATATTGTTAGTTTTGTGTTCTTAATTCTCAATTCACCAACTTTTTATCTATATGAACTATTGTCTAAACTAGTGGTACTTATATCTTTAGAAGGCTACTACATCATTAGGAGATAAGTTCTCCTAGGTAAACCCTTGTAAAATGACTAGCTCTATGGTCATGCTAATAATTAAAAATAACAAGTTTCAACAATACAAATGTTCATAGAATGAATGTGCATGTTCTAATTCTTTTTAGTTCACCTATTTGAAATGTTCTAATGATTGCTTCTTAGGATGAAAGAGGATATTTGGATAAAAGGGGACGTGAAATGGATGCAAATAAATGCCTTTAAATACAAATGCATAGCAACACTTAATGCAAGCATATGTTTAGTCAACTCATAACAATTAGTGGAGTGGGCATAAGTCAACCAAATTTGAATTTAAATATTTGAAATTTGAGGGTTAGATCCATAGACATGAGATAGACCTTGCACCTATGAAAATGACCCAAGATATATTAGGAAAAGTTCCCACACTCCTTAGCAAGTAAACCATATTAAACATAATTAGCAAACATTATAGGCATTTTTGCATTAACACTTAGGGGAGATTAACACATTGATCATATATGTAAAAAAAATCAACAACATTCTAGCATGTAAACAACGCTTAGAAAAAGAATGAATGAGAGATAAAATGGAAATCAACCACAAGAAAGAGAATGACACATATGTACGCTAAGAAAACCCTTTAAGAAAAAGCCTGGTCCCAAAAGCACCAAACTATTGCATTATTCAAAAATAATAAATCTCTTATAATACAATATTAGGCTCTTGCCTCCATGGAGATCAACATCCTCTTCTCGTGGTAGAAATTTGATAGCATAACCTTCAAAAACTTACATCTTACACCATCTATCCCATGCCTCTAATATATAGACTCAAGGGGCTTAGAAAACAACCATAAAACAATACCATGGTCCCAAACAAGGTCCAAAAACACTATGGTATCAATTCTCATGATCCTCACATGTGCGGAGACATCTTAGAATAGAAAAAAACTCTTTATACAAAAGCATCTTTGACTTCCATTATACAAGTTGGCATATGTAACTCCTAAGCAATCCCCCATGAAAAACTAACTACATTTCATTCCCAACTAATAATAGAAAATGCTCTTATAAGTCCACCATGTAACCCACACATTAGGCATCGATACTCTTACATGTCATATAATATCTCTCACACCATATATTTGGGATAGATGATCTTACATGATATTCTTTTACAAAATTATTGTAATGTCCCCTTTTTCATGAGCAATGGAGTTTAGAGGAATTAGCCTATTCATGATCCTTGTAGGCTAATGGGACTTGATAAGAGGGTCGTTTGGTAGATACCTAGTTGATTGGTTGGTTCATTTTGTGATTTCATGAAGGTTTTCCTAGTATCATCTTGGATATTTCTATTTATGGAAACCTTTATTATAATGTTATATTGCACTTTAGGAGTTGACTAATATTTTGTATTATTATAAAGTGCAATAATAAAATAATAAAATAAAATAATATTATAATATTCCTTCTAGAAGGTGACTTGGGAAAGTTCTAGAAGGAGGCCAACCTCTCGAGGAAAAGAATAAATAGACATTGAGGGCCCATTTCCTATCATCCAGATTTGTTGTTGATGTTTGATGTTTTCAGTTGTTGAGCCTAGGGTTTCTACAATTGTCTTTGGCCATTGAGAACGAAAACTCTCAATTGGTACGCAATTTTGAGGGTGTGAAATATCACTTGAATTATTGCAAAGTTGAGGAAGTTGCTTCAGACTTTCTAGTTGTACTTCAAAGCAAAATTTCATGGCCTTTGGCCAAATTTTAGTTGTATCAATTTTAAGAAATCTATTGGAGAAATTTAGAGACATTTTGGAATTTGCAGTCTTCATATTTTGGCATAGAGAAGATCGAATTGCATCATACCAGCACTCAGATTCATTAACATCAGTCATCATAGAAGCATTAAGGGAGCCACGATTTTGACTAATATCATCCTCTTGAGCATCGATTCACCCTTGGGTTTATTGGGCATCATTCCTTGAAGGCGTATGAAGATTCCAGTGGTATTTGAGCAGAGATTTTGATAGTCAAAAGATTAAATCGAAGTCTGATATACCAAACAAGGGCGGCTAAGGACCAAGGGTGATTTCTTCAAAGGAGCTCACAAGAAAATTCAATAAAATTGTTGAGGCATTGTTGAAGGACATAGAGGCCAGGCGCTAGAGTTTGGAGGGCATATTCCAAGAAGTAAAAAATAATCGAATTATTTTGTGCAAGCAACCATCAGTCCCAGGTTTTATATCAGTCAATGTATCTTAGAACTCTAGTCTTCAATCTGCATGTTAAGTGTTGTAGAATCAGTCATTTAGCATTGAAATTATCAACCTTTAATGTTGTATCGATTCAAGCTTAGTTGCATTGGTTTGCTTGATAATAATTGCCTTTAGGAGGTTGCTACTGTAGGATGCCATTTCATATTAGATTTGATATTGAATGAATGAATGAATGAATGAGGTCCATGAGACTAAACAGTCTCTGGGACCAAGACACAACTTAATTTTCTTTCATGCTCTTTTCTAAATCAGATCTCCTACTATTGATTTTGACTAGAAGGCTGGTCGTCTGGTTGATCTTATCCTCCTCAAATAAGTGTTGCATATCATCCATACACAAACTATTTGCATACTGTTTATGAATGTCTTCATAAGCTGTGCATTCCATGAAGAAGTGTCGCTCCGTCTCAACCACCCCCTTATTACAGAATATGCAAGTTCTTTCTTTGCATGTTTCCTTGGGAGACTTCTATCTACTAGTCTCACATCTAAGATGATGTGATCCCGTCCTTAGCTGTGCAACTAACACCCTTGCTTTCCCTTTAATAGCAGCCCCTAAATACATTTTTTTCACCATGATCCTTTGTCGGGTTAAACTCTTTGACGTAGTATGCTTTTTTTCACCCAATCTGATTTGACCACATGGCAGTCCTAAATTTTTCCTTCACATAATTTTTTATTTCACTATTGGTGCTAGGACACTCTTGTAATTTGATGTCCCACTTGTTCAACCACTTGTTGTTCTACTTCATCCAGGTTTTCTTTCTATGGTTTAGCGCCTCCTCCATAACTGCTTTGGGCCACCAATGGTTGTCCATGTTTTCAATCTTCTTTAGATAACTTATCAACCAAGTTATCGCCAATGCCTCCAAGGGAAAAGCCCTCGCTTCAGCTAAAAGAATTTCATATGGGACTATGGCCTTAACTTTGAGATTGCTTGTTATTAGGTGTTTTTGGATTCTTTCTATTTGTCTCCAGTTGCACTTTGACATATTGCTTCTCCACACTTCACACCCATAAAGTACAACTGGCGTGACAAGTAAACCAAAAAGAGTTTTCTTGGTTTTCTAATCCCAAAGTTTTGCTTTCCTACATTTGTTTTGCAGTAGGAAAGAGGGTTTCCAACCTCCCTGTATCCTTTTCGCTCTACAAGTCTCCAATTGAGCTTATGGTGAAAATCAATCCCAAAATATTTGTATTCTTTCACTATCTCAAGCAGACTACCTTTTTTTTTTTTATTCAAGGGGTAAACGCTTTTGACCGGAGCTATGAACCGGAATACAACCATTCAACAATACCACCCCAATGGGGTTTGAACCTTGGTGGCAAGAACAACAATGCCACCATTAAACCATCACACCATGCCAATACCGGCACTCAAGCAGACTACCTTCAAAAAGAAAGATATGTTGTTTTTCTTTTCTATTCAAAGATAAAATCATGATTTTGGTTTTGGTGGTGTTCACTTGCATCCCCACTTCCTGATAGAAGTGTTCTAGAGCTTTCAAATGTTCTCTTAACCCATGAGTTATTTTTGAAATCAAAATAAGATCGTCAACATATAGAAGTAGTTTCACTACATAACCTGCCAATTGAATACCATCCCCTCCATCCTTGCTTAACCAAGCTTCCAACTAATCAATGTAAAGCCCAAAAAGCGTGGGAAATAAAGGGAAGCCTTGCTTAACTCCAATGTCGCTGCCAAAACACTGTGACATACCCTCACTTGTTCTGATTTTAGCATTAACCTTCTCATATAACCTGTGAACAGTTGCTCTGTACACATTTGGAATGCCTAATTCTTCCATCCTATTCCAAAGTTTGTCCCTAGGCACCATGTGAAAAGCTTTCTTGAAGTCAACGAAACAACAATAAGCTTCCTCACCCTGGCAATCCCAAATCTTCTCAATCAAGTGCCTAAGGGTGATGCAGTGATCAATGGTAGAGTGCCTAGATCTAAAGCCTGCTTGCCCCTTTGCCCTTTTGCCCTCTTTTTCTACCCATTTGTTGATCCTACACTCAACCATGCTCCCAAAGAGCTTGCCAAAGATAGGATTAACCATAATTGTGCAGTAGTTAGATGGGTTATTGATATCAGCACTTTTAAACAAAGGAATGACCACACTGGTAGTCCACTCCAAAGGAAAGCCTTCCTGATTGACATTGTTGAAAATTCTTGTTATGTAAGGAGCAATAGTTTCAATCCCCCACTTTAAAAATTCAGCCTATATCCCATCTATGTCCCGCACTTTCCCACTTGCTAACTTCTTTATTCCTTGTTTAATATCATCCATGGTGAATATTTCCATTGATGTGTTAACAACTGGAGGATAGCCTTTCTCGTGGACCCGCTCGTAAAGGAGCCTAGCATACTCTAACCATTGGGCATCTGTGATATTGTTTTCCAACTTCTTTTTCTTTTGTTGCAATTCCCTCCAAAAGCCTTTAGGATTCTGCTTCCCAAGCGAGATTAGCTCCTTCATTCTTTCATTAACATACTCATTTTTTTTGGACTGCACTAATTTTACATATTTTTTCTTGTATTCTTTGTCCATATCACTCTCCTTTAGCGATCTCTTGGCTGCCTTACACTCATCATCATACCACAAATTTGCTAGAAATGTGTTTGCAACCCCCACCTTGGGAAGAGACCTTTTGCATGCATTTAATGCTTTGTGGATTATCGGGATCAACAAATTGCTGTGAATATGGGCATCAACCTCTTTAACATCGTTAATCTCTCCATCATTCTTCAAATCATGGAGCTGCTGCTTAAGAACAACATTAAATATTTCTTTATTTTCCTAATTTATGAAGATTTTACCCTTGGGAAGGGCTTTTTTTTTCATGTGTTGAACTTGCTTGTTGTGTTGATTGATTAGAGAAATGCAAAGCTTAACACGAAGAGGTAAGTGGTTAGATTTCATCTCAATAGGACAGTCCTCTATGTCAAACTCCAACAACCTAGAACCAAAACTTTGAGACCAAACCACGTAGTCTACCACATTTTGACCATTGTAAGTCTTGCAAGTGACTCCCCCAGACTTCGGCCAATCTCTCACCCCGTTGCAAATAACCATGCCAAACAAACTACAAAGCCCAATTAATTCAGTCCCAAACGAATTCACAGTGCCATTATCATCTTGAGATGTTCTTTCCCAATGGAGACCACCACCTTCCTCCAACCATAAAGGATTGTTCTCCCCTTTTGCTTCATTGCTCAACTAAAGAGACTGATTATTGGTTGTCCTTGTATTAAAGTCACCCATTAAAACCACATCTCCAAGTATGTTAAAAGTAGAGATATCTTTTTTAGTGATGCATATAGATCTTCATTGTCTAAATTCCGCTTCTTATAAAACTTTGAATTTTTTGGAGCAAAGTAGCAAGCAACTAGACTAAAAGTTACTCCACTTTCAGTTATTTGCATCCATATGTATTGTTTATTTGTGTCTTCTTTTACAAACTCAACAATTCCCTGCCACTTCTCAGCTATTAGCACTACAACCCCTCCAGGACCTTTACCTGTTTCATTTCCTTCGTTCCAAACTGAAACTTTCTTATACCCTTCGAAATCTAGAATTTTGCATCCATCATGTTCATGCATTTCTGTAAGAATGATAATATCCTTCCCTTTTGCTATGGGCCCCAAACCAGGTCCTCTTCTCCATGGATATCCTCTACAATTCCAGCTTACAACATGTAGGTAGTCCTGTGGGGCCCATAATTCCTATTTCTTGTTTGAGAAATGATCACTAATTTGGACTTTCCCGTTCTTCAACCAAGCCCACTTGCCTTCATTTCTTGATGTTTTCACCTTCTCCCATTCTTTCCTTTGTTCTTCTTGCTACTCGAAGGTCAAATATTCATCTAGATAAATATGTGTGCCTTTAAGTAACCCCTTGTTTTTTAAGATCTTATTCTTATCTTCTAAATTTCTCAAAGTGACTCTTACATGCCTATCTCTTCCTCCATCTATCTTTCTTCCAATTCTACTAGATTGCTTAATATGCCCTGCCCATTGCAACTTATCTTTAAGAAAAGCTCTTGTTAGAATGTCGGTTCTCTCCTTCTCCTCAAAGTCCCTCAAACCTTTAATGACAATGTTTGTAACCCTGCTTTGTTTATCTTTTTCTTCTCATAATTTTGTTTTAACTTGTTTTTCAATGATTCCTTTTTACTCATTTGATGATCCACTCACTGCTTGTGACCAAGATTTGGCCTCTTCTATGTGTACCCTTAACTAATTCTCTTTTACCTCCAAGTCTGCTAATGTTGTTTGGATCCCCTTTAACTCCATTATATTTTCTCCTCCCTCTACTACTGATTTCTCATTTTTTGTTTTTTTTAATTGGTCTAACTCTTGCCTTAGAGTGACCAATTCTTGTTGCCCCCTCTCCATGTTAACTTGAAAATTTAAAATTTGATCTTGCAACATTTTATTATCCTTTTCCAACCTACAGTTTTCTTCAGTAATTATTTTAAATCTGCTATCTTTGTACATCCCCTTTGTTTCTAGAGCATCGAGTCTACTTTTCAACCTCATGAGCTCTTCTACATATAATTATGATGACCATAACAGTGGTGAGGACGTGGGGCTGTAGATTTCCTGAGATGCCTTTTCAATGACAATCTTGTTTGTAATGGACTCTTCCACCTTGCCCATGGTCCCACCCACCATCTCTGTGTTTGATTCGTGGTTCACTGAGCTACCTAATACCTTCCCATTACTTTTATGTTCAACTTAGTTTGTTTTCTCTTCTTTTTGGGATACCACCTTAGATGTACCTGCCTTGCTGTTACAGACCTTAGGTAAAATCAAAGTAAAGCTTTTATTTTGATTTTGTTTCAATTTCCTTTCAAAGCCAACCTATGCCTTAAAATCCCATTGTATTGTTTCACATTTACGAAAATCAACCCTTCTTCTGCGTTCACAAAATTCAAAATACTTGACAAAGATGACCTTGCTAGCAACGGGGCCAAAAAGGTTTCCAAACCCCCATCTTGAATAGTGGTCCACCCATTTGACCCTTGAGGAGTGTGAAACCCTAAAAACCTTAAACCTTCTTGATCTAGAAGATTCAAGAGGTCATTTAGTTGCACTTGTGGTTTGCTTGCTATGTTGTTACCCAATATGCACTCTAGTGCCCCCATTTGCTTTGGAATTGAGTTTGAAACCGATGTTAGAGGTCCCCCTGCCTTGACATCCTGACATGCCAGGCCTAGGTTTTCCCCCATAGCCCCCCTGTTTACTCTCATGCGGTGAATAAATTTCTGATTGTTGTGAGGTTACCAGTTTATGTGGGTATGCCAGTTGTTGCCTCTTTATGGAAGAAAGGAGACAAACAAATATAAAATAATAAAATAATGAAAAGTAGAAAAGGTGGAGAAAGTGACAGAAGACTTGTTTGAACACAGCCCCCTTTTCCACTTTGTCTTTTCAGGAATCTGCCTCTACTTTGTCTTTCTGTGCCCACTTTTCCTGACAAAAGCCCCATAGGCCCCACACCCCAAATCTAGAAACTGCAACCTCGGTGAACCGACCTTAGCCCTGGTAAACACACGCACGCCTCGTTCCCACAACCGTGGTCGCAACCTTGGTTTCTTCAATTGCAGCCCTGGTCGCAACCTAGAGGAATGGTTGTAGCCCTGGTCATCCACGATTGCGAACCCTAAAAATCAATATTGCGAACTCTAAAAATCAATATTGTACTCGAAGTCTTTGTAATGCCAAGAGTCTTGGCTAGATATAACAACATTGTAATTAATGGCATATCAATTAAAGGGGTAATAAGGTTGCATTATTTGCTTGGCTGTAGCATTCATTTAGTTTGTAAGACAATTGTTTGTCTTAATGCCTCTAGCTTAAAGTCAATATACAAATTGCATAGCAAGTGTTTGATAAAATGTCTATGGTTGTAGCTTTCTTTTCTAGACTCTAGTTGCTCATATTTGCATGCCAACTATTTGACATAATATCAAGTGGCTATAGATGTTATTACCAGCTTATTAGTTTGCATACCAACTATTTGTAAAAATACCAGTTGGTTGTAGGTGCATGTTTTTACACTTAGAAGTCGTTGATATGCATTGTAGATAATATATAGAAGTCATTCATGCCTTTGGATGTTAATTTATGCATAGTAGTATTGAATTTCATGCATTGGAAGCATTCAATAATCAAATTTCAAAGAACATATTAGTCTGATCACATAAACCATAAAGTTGGGAGGTTGCAAGTGAATTGTTTGATGATATTCCTTGAGCTCTTTATCAACATTTTGAGGTCAGATTTGAGCAAGGTCATTACAATTATTTACATGTATGTAAATGCCAAAATAAACTAAATTACACATGGCCTAATGGCCAAGGAATAAAATTGACGTCCCATTTTATGAGGACACAAAATAATAAATGATTAAAATAATCCAAGTAATAAGACTTCTAAGGTGTATGGCATTCCTAACCCCAACATCCTCTAACTTGTAAGATGCCTTCCAAGAGAAAAATAGAACACCAAAAAATAGTGAGCTAATTATTGAGGGTATCACCATGTTGTGTTAGGAAAATGATGTCTCAAACTTACAAATTTGGACCATTCATCATTAGGTCACAAATCTAATAATAGAGATTATGTTTAATTTTCTTGCCCTATAAGGTAACCCCTGTTTTATGAGGGAATTGCACTATGGCTATATATTAGATTGTATTGTCTGTGAGAGTATCATAGATGTTGAGTTACCTCTAGAATTTTCACCGGTGATACTCAACAGAAAGCTTTATTTGTAGGTATATTGTAATCATCTTGATTTTTGAATAATATAGTGGGTGGATTTTGGGGTGTGGATTTTTTCTCTTGAAAGGGTTTTCCCCACGTAAACCATTGTATTACGGTATGAATGGTATTTATGTTTACCTTTGTTTAATTTTTGTAATTGTTGCAAAGATCTAAAAATATTTGTAGAACACTCTTCTCAAGATTAGTGTAGGATGTTGTTCCACTACCTTAGCTTCCTTACATGTTGAACCAAATCTTATGTGCTCATGAGCTCAACCAAGAAAGTGTATGTATTAGTCCCTAAAACATATATGTCTTAGCAAGAATTTATGTTTTACTCTTCAAAACATATTGTCCTAAAATATAACACTACAACTCAATAACCAAATGCAAGGAGATATCATAAATATTAGCCATGTATCTACTCCTCCAAGTCCCCAAAAATCACATTCATAGCTCAAGACTTTAAAAGCATTAGAAGACAATACATAATAAATAAATGCATTTGAAAAGTTAGGTGGACAATCCCTATTAGATCATCTAGTGCCAAGTGGCCAAGAGTATAGTTATGAGATTATTCTTCTTTTCAAGTACAATATCATCAATAGGTCTATGTTGAACTCACATCCAACTTGAGGTGTAGGTTACTTGATCTTTCTATTGAAACCTTATCTAGCGAGTCATTGTTCCAACATGCAATCTCCAATACTAAGAGAGCTAGCCTCAATTAAATTTGATTTAGGTGTAGAAACAATCATCTCATGCCAACTGTAATCCTACTATAACATCATAATAACTAGAAGCTCACAAGGAAAAATGATCATAACACTCATCTAGCTTATTACCACAAACCATTGACAAAGTTCCTACTACAAAATATAAGATCATACCATATAATAATATGATTTTCCTCGTAACTAAATCTTGAAAAAAATCTGCCAAAGCTCTACATGGAAATAGGTTTTCCACATCCTCATACACCAGGGATCATTTATCTAAACTAGTAGATCATAATTGACAAAAATCCCTCTATGGAAATAAGAAACTAGCATCTTCAAGAAACATGAAGATAACCATCCTCTACCAAATAACTAAAGATATCAATAAATCACCATTACACACATAACATAGGTATCAAGAGATCCTCATGAAACCAACAACCACTATAGACTTGATCATCCATCATAAAGTGATATATACACATCATTCCCAAAGCTCCCATTGAAGGTGGTACCAAGATACACATTGCACCATGATAAATATATCTTAATTGAATATCATCCATGGCCCTCATAGAATCAAATAACATGTTTGCAACACTAGAAAATCCCAAAGTAGAATCATTATCTCCATCCAAGAAGATAAAACTAATTATGTAACTACACAAAGCTCCCATTGAACCATGATCTAGAGTCTCTCATTCCAACGTAGTCAATAGCTATATGTTTCAAAGTATAACCATCTTAAGCACTCCAAACACCATATCTACACCTCACTACAATCAACATATCAATACACCAAGGTGACCAAGAAAAGCCAAACCAATATAATATGCACTAGATAAACCCACAAGATTTATACACATGCAACATCTCTAGGTGACAAAAAATCATAGCCAAATACATAAATCTTGAAAAATGAAATAAATAGATTCACCACCTCATTAGTAACATGAGAAATAAAGAAAAATAGATGTAACATGTAGATTCGTCAAAACTCAAACACCATATCAAATTTAAATATTTTTTTTCATAAACCCACTATTAAGCAACCATGGTTTAGGAACCCAACAAGAAAATCCATGGAAATGTCAAGTGACTAAGCACATACCAACACTTTCACACCCAACAAGGCTACAACCAACCTCATCAAACCATGCATAAAGCGTGAATGCAAATCCACAATTGTTTCCATCTAAAAAATCCCTGAATAGCAATCTTTTCATTGATCTACAAAATCACATATGTTTATTAATATGTAAAACTTGAAAAACTATCCATGCAAATTTGAAACTAGTTATACATCTAAAAACTCACAAATATAAAAAAACCAAATTTATAATCTAAAATAATGAAATATCATAAATATGCAAACCACTTATACATCTAATACTCACTATGATTTTAGCATAACACCTTGCATAGAGAACAAGTATATAGGAGGATAAAATATTTCTAAAATTCACATTAGTCCTAGAAAAGTTCACACTAGTAAAAAACAAGTTGTGTAGCATGACATAGTCTAGCAGTAGACTACTTGACATGGTTATTTCCTTAATTGTCAGAATATCTAAATACCATTATCCTATATTCTTGATCTTAGTTTCTAGACTTTTGTGACAACACATCAATTCGTCAACAAGGTCAAAATTGACATTATGTTGGAGAACATATAAGCTCCTTCTCCCTTCTCAATTGTTTCATTTCTTAGCATAGAATACTCATATCTCAATATTTTATTTTATTCTCACCTCCTTATTTCTAGGCTTAGTTTAAATCATTATTATACCATAGATGTATGATAAGTGATTTATTTATATTATTTTAATGAATCTAAAAATTCTGCACCTATACTTTTAGGAAAAAAAATGATGTTTTATTTTTTATATGTCGTAGGGTCCATTTATCTTGTGTTTATAAATTAATTATCTTTACATTCTCATGTACATGAGAATATCCTAAGAAACCTAGTTTCTACTTGATAGATCAATAAGTTAAATATGGGTTGAACCCCCATCTTGGCACCACTGCCACATCCCATTTTTAATCAGCTACTTTAAACATATTTTAATGATTAAACATTTTTTTCTATTGCTTTGTTTGTTTTTGGATTATGCTATTAATGATGCACTAATTACCATTTGTATTGATGTGAGGTGAATGCAAAAAAAAATTGACATGTTGAGGGAAAGTACCATTTGGGAGAGGATGGTATATTGTGATGATGTGGTAGATGAATTGTGTTAACTAAGAGTCTACATACTGTGTTAGGTCCTAAATAGTATTGTCAAAATCCTAGAGCTTTATTTCACTTACAAGGCTAGGGCTTTGTCATCAAGAAGGTAAATAAAGGACCATCTATAGATTTAGTAAGGTTAAAGGATAACTATGAGAGTGAATAAGATCTTTTTCTCTTTGGGATTAGATTAAACCCAAGAGGGTGTTCCCAAAGGTATACCTAATAGGTATTTAAATTAAACAAAATGGATAATCAAAATAAAATAGCCATACCTAAATTTGCATGCTTAACCCCTAATTCTATCATGCTAAGTCAAGTGTAACTAGCTGCATATACCTCTTTAAAAGATGATTTCATACTTTGCACATGTATCCAAAGATTATGATAGTGAAATAGTACCTAATTCTTATTTCTTTGAATAGTTCATAGATATTGATAGAGTATAAGCATGCTAGAAATTATTTGCATAAAATATAAAAATTTAGTTCCCTTAGAATTGATCCCTAGTTTGTAGTGTTGAATCATAAAAAGTAGCATATAAACCTATTTTTATTCCTAAAACTATTGGTGAATAATTTTGATAAATTTAATACATGTGAGAGGTTAAGGTTTTCACTTATCTATGCATTGCATGGGTAATATTGTTATATCCAACTATTTCAAGTAGAAATCAATAAGGATCAATGATATTATGTAAATAAGCAGTTCTACTTAGTAATCCATTTTTCAATTAATCAATATTAAAACCGATAACAGGTAAAAGACAATCACATATAAAAAATGTGACATTGATTAAATTTTGAAACATTTTCGAACACCATTTATATTTACACCAAAAGTTGTGGTGGAAGAGAATTTATAAGGAGAGGGCCTATCACACCTCAAAACCTTAAAAAACCTCTTACATATAATTCCTAGCCAAAGAGAAAACTATTTACAAACATGTGCTACAATAATTACCTCTCTAGAACTTAGAGAGCAACCTTAATGATGGACACACTACCAAAAATTAAATCCCTAGAAGACTCTACACTCGACCTAACAAAAACAAAAAGAACCAAACCTTATAAGGAATTTAGAAGTTAAATATATAGATTGAAACAAGAAAATATCATCATAGGGAAGAAATGTGGCCATGCAATATTGTAGGGATTCACCACACCCTTAGCCACCATCGTGATAAATGATATTCATATAATTTTTTTGTTCACGATCTATAAATCCACCTAGAAGCATAGAAAATAGTCCCCTCATTCACCATCATGTGAGAAGCAACAAATTCCAAATTCATGTGCAAAAGTCCTTAAGTGCCTATAAAATCCACCAAACATGTGACTTGGAGACAACATGAAGATCAAGCTCCAAACCTTCCACCACTTTACTAAATTAGGGTGTTGGGCCTCAAATTTGTAATGCCATTTTTTTCTTGAGTCCCTTCTTTTCTATGTGCCTTAGTAATATTTGAACCATTGTTAATAATCAATATGAGAAAATCTAAATGGGTCATCTTTCTTAAAATTACACCTTTGTTTGTTGTATCAAGCCCCCTTTTCATGCTTTAGTCAAATACCCAATTTGAAAAACCAAAATTTGTCTATGTTGAGTTTTTGAAGATTTTTGAGTTTTAAGTTCTTTCATGCATGTGTACCTTTCTTACTAATCTCAAATCCCACTCCAATCCATCCAAAATTGGCCAAGTGGTGTTTATGTTACCATTTTGAAGTTTCTAGGATATCCATCCTTGCTTTCCTTTCTTATCGGTCTCTAAAGCCTACCTCAAAACTTTCTAAAATTGGTTAAGTGTTGAATTTGTCAACCCTTTGAACTATTAGGGTGTCCCTTTCACTCATACCTTTTTCAAGCCTCCCTAATCCTTGAAGTTTGAAGGTTAAAATTTTCCTAAGTGTTTCATTTTCTAGTCTTTTAGACTATCAAGGTTTCTCTTCTATTCCTACCATTCCATGGCATTCTTGATCCTAGAAGCCCAAAGTATTCTAAAATCCTAAGTCCTTTGCATTTATCAAAATTTTGGACATTCCCTTTTAGTCACCTATTTCCATGCACCCTCAATAGTTTGAAAATCCATCGAATACTTCTAAAATTTTCTCAATTAATTTCCACTTTTTGAGTTCCAAGTTTTCTCTTACCTTTCTACCATCTCTTCTTTGATTCTCTGAAAGTTTGTCTTTAAAAATATTAAAAATTTCATATTGTTTCTTCATCCATTCATCCCTATCGAACTTGTCATTTTGGTCATGCTTTCCCCAAAATTTTGATTCCCTTGCATGTCCCTTTAATCCACTCTTGAATTCCTCTAATTCTTTCAAACTTTCAATCCCCCCAAAAAGTTGTATGTTGGGACATTAAAGTATTTCATGCTTCTCTCTAAGGTCCAATTGGTAAGAAATGGCTCAATACTCCAATAATTTTTCTTTTCCTTTGTCAAGGGTATGAAAATTTTAATTCCTAATCATCCAATGCTCTAATAAAGTATAGAGCGATTATTTTAAAGCTCATATAGGCCTGATGGTGTGCTTCTCCTCCATCTACTCCATGAACTCACATTAATGGTAATGACTCTCCCACCTACTAGAGATTAATTTACATTATTTCCTTCAATTTATAGTGCCCATTTTGGGTGGGATTATCCACAATCATGGATTTTAATGATGTTATAGTGCAGTGATTACAATTTTATGCCTTGTAGGTGTTGAAGCATTTTTTTTAATCAATTTTGAGGGATATTGGTTTGATTGTGGTCTCCAAATGCTTGAAAGTTGTAAGGAAAACATTGATGCTAGTCTAATTATTTTTGGTCAAGTACAAACCTATGAAATCAAGGGAGATTAATATTATAAATGGTATTTGTAATAGAATGTCTCCATGATGGTATATATAAATCTAGGAGGATTTTTTAGTCATAGCTAAGGATTTTATTTTGCCATATTTTTTGGAAAAAATGTAATTTTGACTTAGATGGATATGCCAATATTATGAAAACATCACAAGATTTATGGCGATCTTTCTCTTGTTATGTATAAATTTATGTAATTCTATTACAGATTAATAAGCATGCTCTATTATAAGTCCATGAGCCTTTGTTGTATATAAATGCATAGATCATTAGTCCTTTGGTTTTAGTTTGTTCTTGTCCTAATGTGTTGTGACTTTATTGCTTGATAGATAGGCATTAGTTTGTGGCCATACACCAATCTCACACCATCAACCAAAGAAAACATAAATCAATAGCATAGGAGTAGGAGTAGTTTTGTGTATTCATAATCATGTATCATAACCAAGGATTTATCTTCAAAGCCACGTTAATGAATTTATTTTGTGTGGGTTATTCCTATATATTATCACCAACTATATAAGGTTTTTGAGGCAATCGGTTATTCTTGGTTCAATGATAGTCTATGGGGCCAAGTCAACAGGTTGGGTTTTGCTATTGTTAAGTTATAATTGTTCAATTTTTTTAGTTTAATATCTATTAAGGTATACACCTAGGAACACCCTTTAGAGTCTATGATGAGATAAAGCATAAGAGAGATAACCCAATATAATATATACTTTCAAACACTCTATTTTACTTTGAATCCATCCCCTATCTATTAAAAAATGTATTCTAGATACTTGCAAATCAAATTCAGTGGTTGTAGTGGCTCATTGAATCATTTATGATGTTCCTAGAGCATTTTCAGCTTTACTGTTATAATAGGCTACAAATTTGAGACTTGCAATGATTTTTCTATGGTTACAGTGTTCAAAGGAATAAAAAATAAGGAATTATGGTGAAAAATATAGTTTTGGGTGTCCACAAGTAGGTGCAAGGCCAAATTTGACCATAAATAAAATCCTAGTTGCCTATAGTAAACCATCATGGGAAATAACTTGAATCATACACTAAAACTATGCATTTATTTCTCCTTGGGTAGTGAAAATATGTCTTTGTAAACTTTTAATACCTTTCTAGCATGTCTATACCTTTTTTGGTGAACACATGGCCTTTTTGTGTATTTTGACAAGTTGGTGAGAATTTGATGAAAATAGGTAGGAATTTTTAATTGTTGGGGGTTATCTAGAAAAGTTATACTTTATGCACTTGGTCAAGTTGTGAAGATTTAGAGGTGGAAAGAAAATCATGACATAGAGGTAGGGGAAATGTAAGAAATCTAATGGTTTAAATTTAATGAGAAGATATAGTGTAAGTTGTTAGGGATTGGAGTTGAGGGATACCTTGGAACATATACCTTTGAGAAGGGTAGGTTATTTAGGAAGGGGAAATTATGATGAGATAATAAGTATACGAAAATTAAAAATTTAGGTAGGAAGCATGATGAGAAAGGGAAGTTTAAAATTCCAAGGAACAAAGGAAAGCAGAGGTGAGAGGAAAGGTATGCCTAGTAGGGAAATTTTGACAACTCCCAAAAATATAGAAAAAAACTTAGGAATGTTCTAGACTTGGAATTTTTATAGACCTAGGTAGATATTTTATTTTAGTAGAACGCACAAAAGTTCATACTTAGGAAAAACATAAAAATGGAAACCCATACAAATTATTCTTAGATTGGTTATAAATAAACCTAAGTGAACAAACTAAGAGGGAATCAATGAATTTTTTTGACACTAAAATATAAGTACCAATAGGCTCTTACTTGAGAAATGTGACAATGGAACAATGAGAATTCAAAAAAATCTAGGTTACAAACAAAAATTAGTGACCAAGATAGAGCACAGCTAACTTACACTTCATCATGACAAACAAGTGTCAATAACTGCACAAAGATATCAAGGTAGATACATAACATAAAAAATATAGGACATGATATGTATAGGGAAACAACACACAACCCATTACATGGGAGCACATAGGATTAAAAATATAGTTGCAAACATAACTAGGAACCATAATTTTAGGTCAAAATTGCAAGAAGATCCATGTCAAGAGGCCATGGAAAAATTGTCACAACAACTTGCTTCTATCAAAGACAAGCTTACTAGAGGTGTTGATCTCATACCACAAATGTATCTATCTTTGATCTACATTCTTTTTATTCTTACATGCATGCACATGCAAACTATTAATTCTTTGGCCATCATGCAAGAGGTGGAAATGACAACCATTAGAAAATGAAAACCATAAAATCTAGGATCCATCTTCATGCCTAGTTGTGTGACATAATATATACCAACAAGATCCTCTAGAGCATGATCACACCTTGACCTACACATAAATCTAGATAATTTTTTTCTTCATATAATCAAGATGCAATGCATCATTTACAAGTAAAAGCTAAATTTGGATTGAATCATGCAAATGCTCTATTTTTTTAAGTCCTACAATCTAGCTATACCATAAAAGCTAATATTTTACTTATTTGGATCAAATATTTGATCCAAAAATTTATCCTCACCATTAGCATAAGAATCATATTGAGTTATCTCAAATGATGGATTGATTCCATCCTACAAAATCTTTATTTCAATCACTTATAGAACTTGCTACACTTGACATATTGCCACAACAATATGCAAAAGTTTTCATATCGATAGTCTTCTTGCTCATATACACATGTTTTAGCATGTAACAAAATAAATATCAATAACAACATGTGAACCTATTCAGATTCTAATTTTTTATCATAGCAATCATACTTATTGATGTATTACATTATTGAAACATATGACTACTATAAATCAATATATAAATCATCAAGAAAAAAAAGCCTTGGAGTCATTACTTGAAGCAAAATATCCTTCAACATTTTTGCAATCCATCAACATTTCTAACTGCATCATTAAGTGCAAGCATACTTACATCATTCTCATGCATGATAACATAATCCATGACATGGGAAAAAGGGGTAGATAATTAAATAAGAAAAATTCACTTGTTCATCCTTTACATTAGCAAAATGTGTATACTCCATCAAACTAGCTTCAAGAGATGATCCATTTAACTATTCATCTACACATCTTCCCCATTTTCTACTTGGCTATTAAAAATAAGATCTTTCATTTTATTCCAAGAACCAAAGTCATCAAATATTGTATAATTGCAATCACTAATGAATAACCTATCTAGATGTAGGAAGGTGCTTATACTACTATTATCATCAAAATCACATTTATATGTTGAACCAATACCTACCTCAATATGCTTGCATACACAAAAATCATCTTCTAGTGTTGTGTCTATAGTAGATGTTGCATCCAATTTGTTGCTAGTCATGGGAAATTTGATTGATCTAGTATTAATGCCATTACTTAAAGTGTAGTCACATGTTCATTTATCAACTCGTATTCATCTCTTACTTGCGCTATTTCTTCATCTATATGGGCTATTTTGTCTTCATATGAATACTTGAATTGTTGGGATAGTTGTATGAGTTGCCTCAGATATTACACGTTGTGAGTGAGCTCAACTCATACTAAAGTGGATTGACACTATGCACATAGTAAAATTGTGGATCAACTGCATCATACTCACTATGCTCTTCTTCTCTTTCTATGGATTTAGACCTTGATGCATCATAATAATCATCCTCTTCTTCATAATACTCAAAAAAATATTTCTCAAAAGGAAGGTTTTCCTCTCTACTCATTGACAAAGCATTTGGAGTCATAGGGGTGTCAAGTTGAACCTTTTATTGTTGTAGCTCTACAAGAAGTTGCTTCTATTTTTGTTCAAGGTGATATACACCTCTTCTTCATATTCAACTTATTTGTATTAAATCTTGGGAGGAAGAGGATTTTGGCCAATATTATGTATTTTTACCTCTTGATGTCTCATACGAGAATTTTTCATATTACAAGGTTTATCCCAATCTCTTCCATCAATGACTATATCATCCCTTTATATCTAACAACCCTTATAAGTATGATCTTCTTTGTAATCATCATAAGGAAACCACTCCTTTCTAATTACTAGGAGACCTCAAACATGTGCAAACTTTACTCTATGAGTTTCCAATTGCTCAAGGTGTGCTTGACATTTTTTAATTTCATCTTCATATTTTATGTTGGGAGAAGGGGGATATTGGTTAACAATTTCATGTTTTTGAGTGTGAAATTACTACATATAAACATGAATAATTTTATCCACACTCATACTAATAACCATATTGTAACCTTGAATATGAGACTCATGAGATTCAACTACTATCAAAAGATGCAACACTTCTTCTTTAAGGAAGCACATTAGGTTCTCATTTTCAACTTAATATTTATATGCTAAATTAGGAGAAGAGAATAGTGGAAAAATCAATATATGTTATTAGGTCTTGATATTGCATGCCATGAGTTTATAAATATTCATTAATCATTTTACAAACCTTTCTTCTCTCAATGAGCATACTTCTCTTTTTACTTCATAACCAAACCATTCTATCTTTTTATTTTTTTTATTATGCTATTAACTAAATTCTTAGAAGGGTACAAGTACACACTTGAAATGTCTATTTTAAGTTCCAACTTCTAAAATTTCACAAGTAGCTATCAATGGATTATCATAACTTTTAGCTTGTTCTATTGGATGCTCTTGTGCATTGGTTGAAGCTAAATATTCTTCTTGTTGTTAAAAAATGAGGTGTTTTCTTAGCTTAATACTCTATAAAACTTTAATATTGCTGATCTAAGTAAGCTTTTTCTTTGTTACATATATTCTTTGTGGGTGATTATCTTGATTAATCCATTTTAATGTTGTAGAATGTAGACAAAAGTTGATATAAGAACTAGATAGGATATTAGAAAGATTACACAAGATGTACCGTGGAGAAACCCTTTCGGGAAAAAACTCCACCAAGAATTATTCTATTATTCAATCTCTGTATTACAATAGCTCCAATTCTTGCTTGAGAATGCTTCTTCTGTCTTTACCAATCTTCTTCACAACCTGCAATAAAAACTCCCTTAACTCTATTCAACTTTCTTGAGATAAATAGGCTTTTCTCAGCTTTGTAAACTCAACATGAGTTACAATTAGAATGCACAAGCCCTATCCCTAAAAGGTATGCCTATCTCATGCAAATAGGGTTATCCTGTGAAGAACAATACTAAAACATGTGCTTCATCCATTTGGGCATCCCAAATTGAAGCTACAACTCATCCTTCACTTTGGTGATAATTCCAAAGCTCTTCCTTAAATTTGGCGCCCATAAGTAATCCTACTTAACTAAGCCTTCAGAAATATATCAACATGCAAAAGAGGTAACTCCAAGAAAGCATCTTGGGTGCCCAAGTTGGCTCCAAGTGATTTCTTGTTAACTAAGACATTTACTCAACACCATTCATGCAAGAATGGTCATCCCCTATTAACTGGAGGTAGTCCCTGTTATTTGTCATACAACTCAATTTATTAGCCATGCATTCCAAGTTAACTGAAGTTAACTAACATACAACTGAAACTAACTAAAGACAAACCATAACTAAATTGAACTGAACTGAACTTCATGCATGCAAACATCAAACCCTAACTCCTAGGATCTTTACATGCATTCAGAAGTGTTATCTCTTACTCCGAATAGTTAATTGAACTTAAGGTGAGTGTCACCTTACCATGTGTGCACCCACATGTTCCTATTATTTAGGAATAACTACAAATGCCAATGTCATGATTTATTTCATCCAAATAATAAATCTCATCCTAATCTTAGTGTTGTTGAACACATTCCAAGAACTTAGGAGATACATGAAGTAATTAATGTTTAGGATTTGCAATTAAATGGAATCCTATTTCCAACACTTGTTGTACCTGGGCTACCTTCTTCTATCCATCTCAATTTTTTGATTTATTAATTTTTGGGTTTGAATAAAATAGAGTCACCACTTCTCACTTAGAAAGAGAAAGTTTTATCCCATAAACTAAATAGTCAAATGCACCTACAAACTTCCTTGCTATGTTACTAGGGTTTATGGAATTAAAATTAGATTAAATTCTCCTTGGCAATGGCTCCAAAACATTAGATGGAAGTTTCTAGCTAAGAAAACTTACCCAAACAAGAGAACCGTTGCAAATTACATAGTAGAAAATTGTACTCTATTACCAAGGCTCTTAAGATAATTTTCAAACCTTTATATCCCTAGAAATGGCACCAAAAAGTTAGGTCCTAAAATAATAGGTCCAAAATCCTACACCTTTCTTTCACATACAAGGCTAGGGGCCTGTCATCAAAAAGGTAAAGAAAGGCTTATTTTCAAATTCAAGAAGATTAAAGGATAACTTATGAGAGTGAGTAAGATCTTCTAGTTTTTGGGCTTAGTTTAAACCCAAGAGGATGTTCCTAGAGGTATATATTAACACATATTTAAATTAACAAAAATGGAAAACCAAAATAATAGATAGTAATCATATCCAAATTCACATACTTAACCTCTAATTCAATTACTAGGTCAAGTGTGACTAGTTGCATGGACCTCTTTTAAAGTTGATTTCATACACTACACATGTAACCATAGATAATGAAAATAATATAATCCATTAGAATTATTTCTTTGAATAGTTCATAAACATTGGTAGAGTATAAGCATTTTGGAAATAATTCACAAAAATGTAATAGTTTAGTTCTCTTGGAATTGATCAATGGTTTGCAATGTTGAATCATAAACAAAATAGTGTAAATAATTTATATTCCTACAACTATTGGTGATTACTTTTGATATATTTAATAAGTGTGGGAGTTTAATTTTTTCACTAATTGATGCGTTATGTGGGTAATGGAGCTATATCCAACTAGTTCAAACATAAATCATTAAGGAACAATAGAAATATTATGGGGTAACAACACAAACTAATATCACACTTTTTAAAGGAAATGACCAACACAAATATTTTTTTTAACTTTGACCACATAAAAGTGGCATCTATGTTTTGAATTTCAAAATTATGTAAACTAATGAAATATATAACTCTTGATGAAGTTTATACTTGTTTCTTTTTTTAAATTGCTTGATATGCTTTTTAATAAAGTTAAGAAAAAAAATTGAATTGTTGAGAATTTTATAAAAAGTCAAGTCAATGAGACACCACAAAAAAATGAGAAAACCTTTTTCCCTAATTTTTTTCCCCCAAATAGGTAACTTCAATATCTAGTGCATGGAAGAAAAAAAAATGATTAATATTTTTCAATAATAATGTTTTAAAGTGAAACTTCACCAAAACGTCATAGTTTGCATGGGACATCAACTTTTTTCTAATTTTTTTTTTATCATTTTAAAAATATATATCATCTTCAAGAAGATTCTTTCCTCTAGTGCACCATATATTTTTTAATTATGTTTTAATACTTATTTTTAATTTCTAATTAGCCAACTAAGAGGGGGTGAATCAGTTTACAAATTAAAATCTTCAAACCCTTATTATGTGTCAACATGAATTGAAATAAATGGAAAATCAACACGTCAACAACCATACATAATAAAACACCAAATTTACATGGAAAACCCTAATAAGGGATAAACCACGGTGAGGATTAAATCACATATATATAAATAACAACACTGATTACAAAAGGCTCACTATTGTAAGGGCTCACTATCCAAAAGAAAGAAGGGCTCACTGCTCATATAGAAAGGGAATAGAAAGAGACTGATACAAGGAGGTTCAATACCTCAAAGAAATAGGAGAATACACCACAACAACTCTGCACCATATGTAGCCTTTGACTCACTACCTCGAGCAACTTCAAGCACATTGAAATATAAACACCTTTTGTTCATTGCTTCTAGTAGTCATAGGTTTTCATGATCACACTCGGATCACAAAACTTGATCACATTTACATCATTTCACACCAAAAAACAAACCACACACTTCTCCAACAATTGCCCTTGCATATATACCTTTTGTAACCTTAAACAATCTTCTCCAAGTCGGCTTCAATGCAATGCATATACCTCAAATGTGCAACCAACAAATAGATTGGCACCAAACACTTCCATGGTGGAAAGAAGTGAAGGTGGACCACACCAAGGATTAACCAGGGCCCAAATCCGCACCGACACACTACACCAAGCTTCCACAATCCACAAAGCACATCTACAAGTAATGTTAACACACCAGGTTGGACAAACCAACTTTAATGCTACCAAACAACCAAATACACACTTCACTAGGTCTGAAAACATCTTGCGGACCACATAACAATATCACACAACATCTTGGAATATTCCAACACCAACAAAATATTCAAACACACTACTGTAAACACCGACAACTGAGAATACTATCATCTTGTGTAACTAGTCAAATTTCCATTGAGACAACACATAAACCAAGCTTGCAAAAAATCTAAACTCCAAAACTTCCAAGGGAAGATAGATACAAGCAATATTAATAGATTCCCAAATTCATAAGACAAGAAACTTCAATGCAAAGAAATGCAAAGCAATTCCATTTCTCCCAGACAACCTTCTTCATAGTCCAACATACTATCAAACACATCTTCTATTGCCACACAATCCAGAACCTAAAACTCTAGATATAACACCTCTAAACACTTATGAACATCACATCCAAACTACACAAGCACATCTCCAAGCATGGATAAATATGGAGCACAATACATAACACACCCCTATCACCTTATACACTCTTTATACAAATTTTATCAAAAGCACTTGGAAACCAAGTACCATGCTGCATCTGCAACACCTTCTCAACACCACAAACACCTTCTCATTAACACCACACTAGAGGTTGACATAGGTTGAAATCAATGAAAACATAGTGTAACAATCTCCCCCTTTTTCATTGATAGAAACACCTACTAAAAAAAAATCAACAACAAAAGCAACTCTGATATCAACTCTCCACTACTCTCTCTCCATTTCTTTATTTTTTAGACTTATCTCCCCCTTATTTTTTTAGGCTTCTCTCTCCCCCTTTGACATCAATGGAAAAGGGAAACACCTGCACATTACACTTCTCTCTCACACACCTTTAGGCATAATATATGCTCCCCCTTACTGTACCAACCAAAGATACCACTACCTGCTCCCCTTGGGAGGTAACCTTCATCAATCTAGGACAAAGAATTCATCTTGAATTGCACCCCTAGACATATGCACCATATTATGCATCTAGTTGAAAGAAGGATGGGCAATAACCCGTAGCTTTTTTCTAAGAAACTCAAATGTATCTTTTGGAAGATATTTTGTGAAAATGTCTACTATTCGATCCTTTGTAGGCACATACTCCAACTTTACTTCATTCTCAACAACTTTGTATCTTAGAAAGTGATACTAGATAGAGATATTCTTTGTTCTTGAATGCATTACCAATTTTTTTGAAATGTTTATAGCACTTGTATTATCACACAAGATAGATATAGGTTCATCATATGAAACTCTGATATCTTTCAATGTCTACTTCATCCACAACACATATGTGTAGCAAGCTGCTACAATATATTTTGCCTCTACAGTAGATAATGCCACTAAATCCTGCTTCGTACTAAACCAAGAAACTAGTATGTTTCCAAGGAAGAAATCACTTCCACTTGTGCTTCTTCTATCATCCTATACAACTTTCCC
Organism: Sequoia sempervirens; assembly: GCA_007258455.2. Taxonomy (NCBI): domain Eukaryota; kingdom Viridiplantae; phylum Streptophyta; class Pinopsida; order Cupressales; family Cupressaceae; genus Sequoia; species Sequoia sempervirens. The sequence continues at coordinate 153,222,329 of VDFB02086081.1, read as the reverse complement.
AATTTGCATCTGTATAAGCACTCAAAGAGAATTTGGTATCCTTAGAATACCATAGACCATAATCTGAAGTGCTCTTTAAGTATTTGAATATCCTTTTGATTCTTGCCACATGTGATTCTCTAGGATCTTCTTGAAATCTTACCACAAGATACACTACATGCATGATATCCAATCTAGTTGTAGTTAGATATATAGTAATCCACCAATTTTTTATCTATACTTGGTCTAATCTATCTTAGGAGATTCATCATTTTTGCTCAATCTACAACCAATAACCATGGGAGTACAAACTAGTTTAAAGTCCTCCATTCCAAACTTCTTTAGCATTTCCTTAACATATTTTGATTGTGTAATGAATATACCTTTTTTCTGATTGACTAATTTGTAGCCCAAGGAAGAAAGTCATCTCCCCAAAAATTGACATTTCAAACTCATTTTGCATCTCCTCTATAAAA